>MU749549.1:114971-138174 GCA_026770625.1 Nicotiana glauca | reverse complement strand
TTGCACTAATTGTGTGTTTTATGCCTTGTAGGTGTGATTTCGAGCTATATAGATGTTATGGAATGAATTTAAGTGATTTGGAGCTTTGAAGTCTGAGTAAAAGATCAAGGAATTAAGCCGGAATCGTGTTCGGGGGTCAAATTTGATAATTAAGTACGAACGAAGACTCGAGGGGGCATATTGTGCACTATCTAGTAAAATAGACATAACTTTTTGCTCATACCTCCATTTGGTCTTCATAATATATGGTTGGAAAGCTAACTCAAAGAGCTACAACTTTTATGTTTTACGTTTTTCCAAATTCAAAGCGGAATAGGGTATCGCGGTCCGTGCCGCAATTTAAGGCAGTGCCTTCCGCGGTTGGCCGCGGTCCACCGTGGCCGCGGCAGTCCAAGCGTGAAATATTGTCCTTTTTTGCCTAGGAGAAGGTATAATTATTTGGGCCCGATCCTAATTAGTATATATACATGGAAAAATGGTATTTTTGAGAGGGGAATATTTTTTTGACACATATTTGACCTAAGGAGACAAGAACACATTGAGAGCAAGGCGGGGAATTCTTCAACAAGTTTTTCCTTCCTCTTCTTATTTTTCATTGTTGATTATGACTTTTAGTATTATAGTTTTATATACTATTATGAATAGCTAATTTGTTATCTAAGATTTTGGTGAAACCCGTTGGGGATGAATTGGTTGTTATAGTAATATAGTTTTGAGTTTGTTATTAATCTCTATTTGTTCAACTACGTGTTTATTTTGGTTAATTGAAAGGATCCTCAATTAGACGTTCCTATTTATTATGTATCTACTCGAGAGAGAGTGCATATTTAGGTAGTTGTTTGAATAACATCACTCCCGGAGTATAGGCGAGAGACATAACCGAGGGTTTAGAGGTTGGATTAGAGATAACGATGCCTCGGGTGCAATCTAAGTGAACTGTAATGTGAATCTAGCTAGCGTAGCTTGAGAGAGTGCGTCTAGTAAATTATCATAATTGCTTGAGAGAGATTTATGGTAGCTGGAGAGTTCATGATTGATAGAGGCAACTAAGTCACAGCTATAAGAAATATACAACCAAGGAAATCAACAACGGGGGAAACCATTACCTTAGAACTTTATTTCAATTATTTACAATTCAAGCATAGTTAGTTTTCAGCTGTTTATTTAGTTTCAATCCTGTCTTAGTTATATTAAACAAATACAGCTAAGCCTTAGTTCTCTGTGGGATTCGACTCCGGACTTGTAGACCGGATTATATTTGCAGCGACCGCTTATCCTTTTTAGGATTAGAATTGGGCGTGATCATTGCCCATAATAGCCTTATTATGACAAAGGTAAGGCTCATATTCCCAAAATAGCTATAAAAGTGAAATGAACAAACAATTGTAAGGACACGAAAACACTATTAAAATATACCTTGTTTTACTCGCTTTCTGATCATATTATTCACAATTTTCTTTCTTTATATACTTTTTCGATTATCAGTAACGCGTGTTCTTTTAAATTCTAGCTTTGACTAAAAATCTAATTTTTGGTTAAACAAGTATAGTAATTGAAAATGAGAAAACTAAAATTGCTACTACAGGATAATTAAATTATAAGTCAACATCTTAATTACGCCATTAGACTAGAATGATAGTTTTCGTTAAACAAACAGAGTGAAGTGTGATATGCATTTGTCAATCACAGGAAAATACACAATACATTACCATCACTCTAATGGTGTGAATTTTTTGTCAACAAACTGTTCTTAGCAATTTCGTAGTTAAAGAAACATTATTAAAAATGACAAAGTTCAATAAATTATAACAATAGTAGACACCCTGAATGACAACATCATTGTGCAAAATGTGCTTCCTATTAATGATAAGAGTCAAATATACGTAAATAATCAATTTAACTACCAAATAACGTTACCTTAAAGGCTTAATTAGGTGCAGTCTTCAAAAAAATTCTCCACCTTATAAATTGACTTGTCCGTAAATATTCTTTGAAGTTTGAAGTGATATGCTTCAAGAAAGAAGGATTTTTATCGAGGATTGTAGTGAGATAAATATGATCCCTTTATTTTAATTTCGAGGTCACGGGTTTGAGCTCGAGAATTGACAGAAGAATTCTTATCGAGGATTATGGTGAGATGAATATGATCCCTCTATATATCTTAGTCAAAGGTCACGAGTTGAACTAAATCTAGATATAGGAAGGATTCCTATCGAGGATTATGATGGGATGAATATGATCCCTCTATCTTAATTAGAGGTCACGGGTTAGAGCTCTCGAAATAGCATAAGAATTCCTATTGAAAATATTATCATTTTATCTTAACCAGAAGTCACATGATCAAGCTCTAGGAACAGCAAAACTAAACTAAAGGTTAAGCTAGACAAGTGATACTAACATAATGGAAAAATCAAAGCAAATACGAGACATCGAACGTGAAACAAAAAAAAAAAAAGAAAAAAAAAGAAGAAAAAAAAAAAGAGAGGTTCTTTTAAAGATTTTTTTTTGCGAGTTTATTAAAGGCCTAAGCCGAGGCTCTCCTGAATGGTGGGTTTACCGGAAATAACCTATTTGCCTTCTTAAACATGTAATTACATTAGTTATGTTGTTGTTATTTGAGTTATTAAACGTTGTTGAGCAAGAACACGTACACATCTTTAAATGTAAACATGGTGGCTTTTGGATTTGTTTCTTGTTTAGTTTTTGGTAAGAAATTTAATTAGCTAACCTATTTTTCCCTTTTAAAGCCAGCTTGCTTTTCTAGTAATTTTCGTTAAAATACCTAATTCGTTACAAATGTGAGATAAATATGACATTATGATCAATTCAATTTATTTCATGCGTACACGTAGGAATAATAGCTGGACAAAGGAAAGAGTGAAAACTAAGAGAAGAATATTTTAACTCTATTTTATCAAGTTAACATTTTTTCTAAACTATGGTTAAATTTTGATAAATGATATGCTTTATTTTTCTGTTATTGAAAAGAGTTATCTCTGTCAACTCTCCTAATTTGAATATCTCATCAATACTAGCGAATATTTTCCTCTAGATTTATGACGGAATTCCTATCAAGGCTAATTAAAATATGTGAGAAAATTGTGGCATAAAGAGGAGACAAGATTTTAATTTTGCTAAGTTTGAAGACAAATAAGATTTTATACGAGAAATTTTCATAAAATAATATCTTTTAGTGGTAATTAGTTATTTATAGATACTATTTGCTATATTACAGATTGCGTGAATCGGGGAAGTCTAGCTAATCAGTTGTATTTTTCGAGTGTATTCGACTGTATTCATGGCGTGAAATATGAGATTACAGCTGGACAAATTATTGTATTCGACTGTATTCACGGCGTGAAACAGGGGATTACACTGTTTTTAAACGGAAAGTGAATCAATTAACATAATAGATTCCTAATATAACTCAACAAACTCAATTATAACACATAAATTTTGTATTTCCAGTTATAAAAAGGATTCTCAGCCGAAAAATACTCCAAAAACATAGCAATCTTCAGAGAAATTATATAATACATCTGAATACATAAACTATATTAATTAAAAAAAAAATGAATACATTCATGGCATATAGCGAGACAGTGAATACAATGAAATATATTGAATACAACGAGAAACATTGAAATTATACAATGAAAAAAAGATAGTGAATACAATGAAATACAACGAGATGTATTGAATTACAATGAAAAAAAAAGATAATGAATACTATGAAATACATGAAAATACAACGTGATACGTAGAAAATATATTGAAATATATTAGCAGAAAATCAAGTTGCTCAGCCCCAAACTTCGCCGTCTTTGTTCAAGAACAAACCCTAATTTTCGACGAATCCGCCGCCAAGCAAAAACCCGAATCTCACTGTTCCCACGCATCCCATACAGTAGTCGAGCAAAAATCACAAAACACAAAACTCACATCCCGGCGGTCGAATGCTTTAACCTCTCAGTGGATTCGAAAACACAAAACTCACATCAAACAGGTTGCTTCACCTCTCTTTCAACTTTCTTCTTTTCCCATAAAAGTTCAAGAGTTATCAGCAACATACTACCAAAGCAACGTATATTAGCCAATTCACTGGTGTTGAAAAATTTGTAGAGTCGGGCTCTTTAAGCTTTCTGAGTAATAAAGGTAAGATTTCGCACAACCCCTGAGAAGTTTTCGTGGTATACCAGGCAAAATCATCGTTTATGACTAATGCTAGATGATGTGGGTGAGAGGAATTTTGAGATTGAACATTGCGTTTTTACGGAATGGGGAAGAGAATGACATGTATCAAAGTAGAGAGAGAAAAAAAATAGTGTAATTGAATAGCGTATTTAGTGGCTTAAGATAGGAGGTAACCAAAATTAGATATTTTGCTATAAACATTGTATCTATAGAATATTTTTTTAAATGACATTTATTTAAAAGAAATAAGGTGTTAACCTTAAAATTTTATTTTATATTAAAGTACTTTACGTCAATATATGGGTGTCAAGGGGCTGGCCCGTGCTAGTGGAAAAGGTTATAATTTATCCACCAATTCTAATGCTGAGCAAAAATATCCACAACTCTATTAAAATTATTTTGAAAAGACATTTTTATCTTTTCTTCCATTTCTTTTCTTCCCAAACCCTCGCTTCTCTATGTACAGAAGTGGCTGACTATGTGTGCTTCTCTCTCAATCTCTTCTGTGCGCTTTTTTCTCTCTGTAACACCTGGCTATGTCTCTGATCTTAAACTCGCCCTTCAGCCAAGCTATTCTAAGTTTACATCCTTAAATGCATCATAACTTATTAGTTCCTTCTATATAAAGTGTCTTTTAATTCATGTGTTTGTGTCTCGAAAAAATACCACAAATACCTTTTAGAAGATATTTCATGAAAGAGAAAATGAAGGTTCTGTAGTCTTTTATTTTTTTAGTTGTTTCATTTTGTTGTTAGCTTTCTGTTGTGTAATTTGACATCAATCTTATATGTAAATTGCAATTATTATTATTATTATTATATTTTTTTTGTAAAAAGATACAAATAACATTTGATTTTTTGCTATGTTATGGATCCTAAACTTACAGTTACAAGTTCAAAAGTTAAGGACACTTGGTCCTGAACTTCGAGTTCCAAGTTTAAAAGTTAAGGACCCTTGGTCCTGAACTTAGACTAACAAGCTCAAAAGTTAAGGACAATAGGTCCTGAACTTACGGTTACAATTCAAAAGTTAAGGACAATAGGTTTTGGAGTCCTGAACTTAGACTAACAAGCTCAAACGTTAAGGACACTTGGTCCCGAACTTACAGTTACAAGTTTAAAAATTAAGGACGTGTAGTTCTGAAGTTAAGGGTATGTAGTCCTGAACTTAGAGTTCCAAGTTCAAAAGTTAAGGACATGTAGTCCTGAAGTTAAGTTCAAAAGTTAAGGACATGAGCAGAATGATATTTTCGTCCGAGCAGTTAAAGTTTATTAAAGCAGTGGCTAAAGAATAAAGACATTTTAAATAGTGACTTAAAAATAAATACATGTATTATTAGTGACTAATCATGCATTTCCCAACGGAAAAGGAGACAGGTCGGTCTCCGTATCGGTCCAATTACCGGTTCAAAAAACAGGTTTTACCGGTCCTGTTTCTCGCAGGTGAAAATTTTAAGAGGAACAATTCCGGGCCAAAGTGGCCGGGTCGGACCGGGCTATTTCTTTTGTGTGTGGGTATTTTGTATAATTATCGTAATTTATATTAAGATAAAGTAAAAATTTAAAACATAAAAACAATCTTATAGAAAGAGTGTTTGATTAAATTTTAAAGGCTTAAAAGCCTTATATTTGAGTGTTTCATTAAGCGTTTATGATAATACAATAAATATGGAAAAAAATTAACTTATAATTTGCAAGTTCTTTTTTTAATTCAAAACTTGCAAATTAAAGTTTACAGTTTACATGTAAAACTAAATTAAAGAAAAAAGATAAATTCAAATTTGAATAATTAAATATAAATCAAGAACTTCAAAGATTTTGCATAAGTTCTTCATAATTAATATGAACTTCTTGGTCATCTTGTATTAAATTTAGATGGGTTATAATGTGTTAATATATCTCCAAGTTCCTCGTCCTCTGGCTTATCAACATCTTCATGTACTTGATTTCTTTGTTCCGATCTAATTCAATCTCTGAAACATACTAAAATTTTCAAAGCATTGCTTCCCAATGAGTGACGGTTGTCCGCTAGTTGATTGCAAAAAAATTTCAAAAAAAATGAGAGCCAAATCGTTGATTGCAATTTGTTAGGTAAAGAATGAGAGAATGACAATTGAGAATTTGGGTTTGAGAATTGAGAGATGAGGGAAGAAATGAAGAGGGAAGGGAAAGGGGGTATATTTATAGTTTTTCAAAGGGCTAAATTAATAAATACGAAAAGTGTTATTTATGGGAAAAAATGCCCATAGCCGTTGGGCAACAGTCAAAATGGAAGCTGACCATTGCCAACGGTCAACTATATTAAAAAATATGTTTTTGAAATAGCCGTTGAACCGGTCTGGGCTGGTCTGATTAACCGCTTCCAAATTGACTAGACAATAAAGATTCTTACTGGTCCGGTTAACCGGCACCACAATCCTACCCGACACAAGCTATTCCCCGTCCCAACCTAGACCTGCCCGCCCCCCAACCTACCGGTCCAGTTTGGTCCGGTCTAAAACTGGTCTGGGCCGATCGGAACCGGATCAACCTGGCTCGTTTGACACCTTTACGTCAATATAGCAAAATAGTAAACATGCTATAAAATATTATTATTATAAAGTGATCGTCATTTTTACATTATCTTGATAGCATTTTATTTAATTTATAGAAAATTCTATTGGTGTGATTTCTTTCCAAAAGGTTATTAGACTTTTTGGTAACAAAATTATTTTTTTCAGTAACACATAGTTAAAATTTTCTATTTGCACTACAGACAAATCAGGGAAAAATTCAAAAAGATTTGCAAGTGGTCATTCAAAAATATCCATAATTTCAAAAGTAATCGAAAATTAGTTAGTTTTCATGGAAAGATAAATTTGAACGAGAACACTATTCAAAATTCGGAAAATACTCCAGTATAATATACTGAAATTCTAGTATAATATACTGGAACTCCAGTATATTGGACCTCTATTGTACTAGAGTTTCAATATACTTATGCTGAAACTCCAGTATAATATACCGGTCCAACATAATATGCTTGAAGTTTATACATATGTGCTCCAATTTCCAGTATATTATGCTGGAACTTTCCGCGTGTTGGAGATCCAACATAATATGCTGGAAGTTCATACACATGTGCACTGATCTCCAGTATATTATTCTGGAACTTTCCGTATTGCAGCAAAATAGTGGCTATTTTTCAATAACTTTGCAAATGCTGGCTATTTTTGAATGACCAGTCCGAAAACTGGCTAGCCCATGCAATTTTTACGTAAAATCAGCAATACTATAACTGTTGTTTGCTCTTATATTTTCCGGAAATAATTTATTTTTAAAAAAAAAATTAAAAACAATTTTAAATTGTAAAAGTAAAAGTTAGAGGAAGAAAAAGATTCCTAACCCTCTCTCTTATTTTTTTTAATTTCTCAAATAAAAAGCTTCCCAGTTTTTTTTTCTCTTGCAGTAAATAGCCAGTGAAACAATATTATGTCACCAATCTATAGCTGCATACATATTAATAAAGACAAAAACCTAAAACTTCCAACTGTGATTGGCCCATTTTGTGTTGCTGTAGTGTGCTTCATCATCCATTTCACATATACTATGTAGATAAGCTTTTTGTCCTAATAAAAAGAATATATTTTCTGTAAAATTACACCACTCCCTCTGTTTGGTCCATTTTTTCCATGGCTCTAGCCATTCATTCCACTGCATTTACTAGCATCCCAATCAGGTCAGTAACACTGAAATACAAATTTAGTTCTTGAGTATATGGTATTCTGCAATTCTATTTCTCAGTAATCCAATGATTCTTTTAAATTGCACGAACTATTACATAGAACACACGTCTCAACGAGTCGCAGGCGAAACTAGGATTTAAAACTTATGGGTTCAGGATTCTAGTTATTATTAAGTTACCGGATTCTAAATTAATAGTTTGTATATATTTAATGAATTTCTTAAGACAAATACAAAGTTTGGACCAAAGTTACTGGGTTGAGCCGAACCTGTAACCTAAGGTCTGGCTCCGTCCCTGCCCGTGGGTTTGATTCTTTTTCATGGATCAACCACGTGGGAATGCTTTTTGCCTTTTGGGTTTCGGTCATACCATGCTGAAGTGTGTGACCGTCTCATCTTATTAGAAAACATACTTTTAGTTACTTAATTATATTAATTCTCGCTTTATCTTGATTCAGGGAGCTATCCACAAAGACTTTTACAAGGAAATTCACAACATGTTTATTACCTAGAAGAAGTAGATTGAATGCTGGAAAAGAGGTATCAAGTGTTTGTGAACCACTCCCTCCAGATAGGCCACTATGGTTTCCTGGAAGTTCACCTCCAGAATGGCTTGATGGCAGGTTACATTATTTATTTATTTATTTATTTTAATTTTTTGTTGCATTTTCCTATTTCTGATTGGTGATTTTACAGATTTATGATTTGTTTTCTTATTCTTAAATTGCAGTCTTCCTGGAGATTTTGGCTTTGACCCGCTCGGATTAGGTACACAACATAAATATCACTTTTTTTTAATATTAAAAACAGATTATGAGAAAAGTTGACGTAATTCTTAGAGAAAAAGAGGAAGATCTTAGTTTCGATTCAAGTTTCAGTTCGGGTCGGAACTGATCCAACAAGGAATTTCGCTACCTTAGGACTATTATAGTTACAGTTGAGTTACCGTTCATCAGGGCCTTGGTCAGTGGCGGAGGCATGATTACGGCCAAGGGGTTCAAAAAAAGAAAAAAGTCAAAAAGGTTGTGTCTAGTGGGAATAGAACCAATGACTTCATACAATTTTGAACACCCTTGGGCCTTGACAACTAAGCTATGTGTTTATGCTATGTCAAGAGGATTCAAAACATAATATATAGAGGTAAAAAATAAATTTTGCCTTATATATACAATGTAATTTTTCACGAACGGGGTCGGGTGAACACCCTTCTGCCCCCCTAAATCTGCTCCTGGCCTTGGTTACCGGCTCCCTTATCATCAGGCGATCTCTTGCGTGCACTCTCCAAAAATATTATCGTACCCAAGTTGGATCTTCTAAAAGTACATTTCTTTTGGAGGATATGACACACACCCGATAATATTTTTGGAGAGTCCGAATAACATAGTCATTAGGTCACTCAACTTTCTTGACCTTTTGGTACACGGTCTTAGGACCTTGCAGAGAGCTGTGTTTTTGGTAAATAACGTCCCCGGACTGGTCGTTGCTACCCCTTTGTGAGGAGGCATTCTTTCTCTCAAAGTTAAGGGGCTATTTTGCCGAGTTCGAATTGACACTTAGATCCAGATAGACTATCTTTATATGCACCTGACGATATTTTTAGAAAGTCCGAGCAACATAGTCATCAGGTCACTCAACTTTCTTGACCTTTGGTACATTGTCTTAGGACTTTGCAAAGACCTGTGTTTTTGGTAAACAGCCGCCTGGGCCTGGTCATTGATACCCCCTTTGTGAGGAGGCACCCCTACTCTTGAAGTTAAGGGGCTATTTTGCCGAGTTTGGAATTGACACTTTAGATCCAGATAGACGGTATCTAGTAAATTAGAAATATTTTCTTCTTTTTTTTTCTTTCTTTTGGATCGTTTTGTACTTTCGTTTATATTCTTTAATGATCAACAGTTGGATTTTTTAATTAAACAATGTTTTATTTTTCAGGGTCTGATCCAGAAACATTAAAATGGTTTGCTCAAGCTGAGCTAATGCACAGCAGATGGGCAATGTTGGCAGTAGCTGGAATTCTAATTCCAGAATGGTTAGAAAGTCTTGGATTCATTGACAACTTTTCATGGTATGATGCTGGTGAAAGAGAGTATTTTGCAGATTCCACAACTTTATTTGTTGTGCAACTAGTCTTAATGGGCTGGGCCGAGGGCAGAAGATGGGCCGATATAATGAATCCAGGTTGTGTTGATATTGAACCAAAAGTGCCTCATAAGAAGAAACCAAAACCAGATGTTGGATATCCTGGTGGATTATGGTTTGATCCTTTTATGTGGGGAAGAGGATCTCCTGAACCTGTTATGGTTTTGAGAACTAAGGAGATCAAGAATGGTCGACTCGCTATGTTAGCTTTTGTTGGATTTTGTTTTCAAGCTGTGTACACAGGACAAGGACCTATTGAGAATTTAATGTCACATCTTGCTGATCCTGGGCATAACAACATATTCGCGGTACATAAATTATCATCACCTTGACAAAGGGCAGCCCGATGGGCCGATGCACGAGGCATCCTGCGTTCACGCAGGTTCTGGGGAAGGGTCGCACCTGTGTGATACAGACAGCCTACCCTAATGCAAAGTATTAATGACTGCTTACACGGCTCGAACCCGTGACCTATAGATCACACGAAAACAACTTTACCGTTGCTCAAAGGCTTCCCTTCTATCGTCATCTTGACAATTTTCAAGAAAGATGTTATAGACATTTTATGTGGTTTGTTCATCTTTTTAATATTCATCTTGTTCATCTTTGCAGGCTTTTGGATCCCAATGATGGTATTATATTCAAGATAGAAGAGATTCAGAGATGAAGATACTTACACCAACAATTACAAATGACTACATTGTACCAGGAAATTCTTGTTTATGTTAATGCATTCATGTAAATGAGATATCATTCTTGACATAATCGCCGTTTCTTTAAATTTTCTGACCTTGTACTGATTTCTGTTCTAGTTCCGGATCCAGAACTCAAGGAACGGATATCCAAAATTCAGCGAGATGCAACTACAGATCCTTAAATCTAAAATCTGAAAGTAACATAGTTCAAATGAATGGGAGGAAAAGTGAAGAACCAAGACTTCAATAGTAATGACTAACAAAGAAGTTTATACAATGCCAGTGTACATAAGGAATAACTATGGAGAATTTGGCACTGAAAGGGTGTGGCCTAGCGATCAATGAAGTGTGAAAATCATCAAAAACCAACGTTCAAATCCCGAAAAGAGACAAACATGTTTAGTGATTTCTTTCCGTCTACATAAGCCTTGATAGTCGTGTTGGTGGGAGGTCACCAGAGGCGGACCGTTGATTCCAAGGTCGGTGGCACATCAACGGACTGGTCAACCAGTGCCACATCAGATTCTTGATCATAAGGGTTGGGTTCCATGCAAAATATATAACCGTTTCAACATATACACACATATATATCTAGAATTTTATGCCAAGTTCAACGGGGTCTGGCGACCCCCACCTCTGGCCAGCATTATCAAAAAGAAAAAAATTATTTGCAAGAATAGATCCTTGTGGTCCGGCTGTTTCTGAACCCCACGCATAGTGGGAGTTTAGGGCACCGGGTTGCCCTTTGCCATTCCAAGAATATGGGGGCAAAAAGTGTAATCTGCCTAATTAGTTAAGCGCAAAAGCCTCTACTACCATAGACAAGGTCAATTCAAGATTCACCAATTCTGAAATCTGTTCTCTAAAACAATATTGTTTGTCCTCTAACCTCCCCTTTTAACACTAATCTTTTGTCATAATTACAAGATCCACGTCAACCACCCACCCACCCCCCAAATCACACACCATGACACATCATCATTCCATTGTCAAAAAACAAACAAACCAATCAAGAAAATCAGCATACACCTTCCAAGAAAAGAAACAAAGAAATCCAATCTCTCTGGACAGCGGCTGATTGTTTCTTTGGGGGAAGGTGTCATGTCTAGTAACAAACATGGCCGCTGTTCCCCTCTTCCTTCCTTCTTTAGCAACCTCTCCCAAAAAACACCTTTTTTTTTACATCTCCATTTTCTTCCTCATTTTTCTATCTAATACACCATTTTCTTTCTCCATTTCAGAGGATGAGGCATTGATCAAGTTCAAAGAATCTTTAAAAAATACAACAGCTTTAGATTCAACTTGGCATAAGGGATCAAATCCTTGTGACAAGAACAAGAAATGGACTCGTGTTCAATGCGAAGGGAATGCGGTCGAAGGCCTTCTTTTAGGTGAAGCTGGCCTTTCAGGAGAAATTGATGTTGATCCATTGATTGCACTTCCAGGCCTGAGAGTTCTTGAACTTGCGAATAACTCATTTTCCGGAACGATTCCTGAATTTTTCTTGCTTGGTGCTCTTAAATCTATTTATATAGATGGAAACCAGTTTTCAGGAGAAATTCCTAAAGATTTCTTCTCTAAAATGGGATCTCTTAAAAAAGTTTGGTTCTCAAGAAACAAATTTTCAGGGCCAATTCCTGAATCTTTGGCCAACTTGAAATATTTGATGGAACTTCATCTTGAAAGTAATGAATTTTCAGGTCCTATTCCATCATTTTCACAGGCAAGTTTAGCATCTATTGATCTTTCAAACAATAAATTACAAGGTGAAATTCCTCAAAGCATGTCAAAATTTGGTTCAGATTCCTTTAAAGGGAATAATGAATTATGTGGGAAACAATTAGGGAAAGAATGCAACAAGGAAAAAGAGAACAATACTTTTCAAAAAGCACCAATGTCCAAACTGAAATGGATAATTCTTGGTTTAGTAGTTGGTCTTCTATTGATAACGATTCTTTTTAAGGCCAAGCGCAAGGAAGATCATTTCGACAAGCTTGGAAAAGAGAATCTTGACGAGGGGTTGCACGTTTCAAGCTCGAATAGGAAGAGCATGAGCATTCGTAGCAAGGGAGGTGATTCGGTGCATGGATCATCTCGAAGGGGAGCTGGATCACAGAGGGGTAAGGCCATGGGCGATCTCGTGTTGGTAAATGAGGAAAAGGGTACGTTTGGATTGCCTGATTTGATGAAGGCAGCTGCTGAAGTCCTTGGAAACGGCGTGTTAGGATCAGCTTATAAGGCAAAAATGGTCAATGGACTGTCTGTTGTGGTGAAGAGATTGAGAGAGATGAATAAAATGAATAGAGATGTCTTTGATACAGAGATCAGGAAAATTAGCAAGTTAAGGCATAGGAATATATTGCAGTTATTGGCATATCATTACAGAAAAGAGGAAAAGTTGTTGGTATCTGAATATGTTCCCAAAGGCAGCCTATTGTATCTATTACATGGTATGACAATATTATTTTTCAGCTCCCATTTCAATTCATCTATTTCAATCTTTAAGGTTTGCAACTTCTTTTTTGACATTTGCATGAGTATATATATTTTGACGTTATGAGTTCATATCTACTATTTATTGAAATTTTAGTGGATTTGAAGGAGAGCCTTGGCGTAGCTGGTAACGTTACTGCCATGTGACCAGGAGGTCACGGGCTCGAGCCGTGAAAATAGTCTCTTCGAGAAATGCAGGGTAAGACTGTGTATAATAGACCCTTGTGGTCCGGCCCTTCCTAGGACGCCACGCATAGTGGGAGTATAGTGCACCTGGCTGCCCGTTTTAGTGGATTTGTACACATAAGTTTATATTTTAAGTCGAAAGTACTAAGTTCAGATGAACATGGTATCCTATAGCTGCATCCGCCCCTGGATATACAATTTGTTCTTTATGTTAACTATCCTAATTTAGATTCCACGCGTATTTTTCAGGTGATCGAGGGATATCACACGCTGAGCTAAATTGGCCAACGCGCCTAAAAATCATCCAAGGAGTTGCAAGTGGAATGAGTTTTCTTCATTCTGAGTTTGCAACATATGTGGTGCCTCATGGGAACCTTAAGTCGAGCAACATTCTACTAACTGAAAAATATGAACCACTTCTCTCAGATTACGCCTTTTATCCGCTAATCAACAACACACAAACCGTTCAATGCCTTTTCGCTTATAAATCCCCAGAAGCCATACAAAATCAACAAATCTCTCCAAAAAGTGATGTCTATTGTCTTGGAATCATAATACTCGAGATCCTTACGGGCAAATTTCCTTCACAATATCTCAACAATCAAAAGGGTGGAACCGACGTTGTTCAGTGGGTGCAATCAGCAATAGCTGAAAATAGAGAATCAGAATTGATTGACCAAGAGATAGCAAATGCAACAGATTCCATTGAACAAATGGTGAAGCTACTACATGTAGGAGCTGCTTGTACCGTAAGCGATCCGGATAAGAGGATTGACATGAAAGAAGCATCAAAGAGGATAGAAGAGATGAGATTAATTTGATGGACATGAAATTTCCAAAAGGTGATAGGTTAGATCAGGAAGGCCTAAAAAAGAAGTAAGACCATTGTGAAGGTTACACTTAGTTTTGTTATCGGCCAGAGCTCCTGACCCTTTGATTCTGTTTTATCTCAGTCAAACTCTACACATCTATCGATTCATTCTTCGCCACCTACTTGGTAGTAGGATCATACATACATACAATATGTATATAGAGAATGTACAAAAATGGAAGAGCACTCAAAGATTAGTCAAAAAGTGCTAAATGACTTAGTGGAGGATTGAGAAGGGCTTATTTCAAACAAAATGTCACATTCTTCTTTCAACTTAGAGGAAAAAAGAAGACAGATAAACTGGAGTTGAGGTTCATTTGCCATTTCCTTTGGTGAATGCAAAGCTATGTGGCCAAACAAAAGGAGTTTACTTCATACAAGAACCAAAACGAGACTTCCTAATAGCCAAAACATGATATTTATGCATGAAGTTGCCTTGATTTTGCATGTTCATCTATTAAGCAAATAGCTTATTCATTTAAGTAATAAGTTCTTCTTCTAATAGTACATCTTCTGATTTATTGTATAGTATGGTTTTCTTTTAGTTAAAAATGAGACTTAGATCTCAGGCTTAGATAAGAAGATCTTATCCAAACTTGCAGCAACAGTGTGATTATCTCTGCACTGATCAATTTCGACATATATTTTGAATATAACCTTCCGATTTCCCCCGTATTCAGTTGATGTTAGCTCACATTTTGTGGCGAAGACATCCTTCATCTGAGACAGTTTCACAAATAGTTTATCTTGTACGGTCACACCTCTCTATAACAACATCCCTATATAATAACACTTCACTATAAAAGCCAAGCTTTTTCCGGAACTAATTTTCATGTTATGTTATAATATATATGTTCTCTATAACAACACTTTTCTATAACATCCAAAAATATATGGAACAAACGAGTTTGTTATAGAGAGGTTTGATTGTATATGCACGAGTAAATGCTAATTTTCTAAAAGATCAATATTTAAATATGCAGAAGTGTGACATTGCTTGAAAATAACACACAATATATCGCAATTTGGTACATAAAGTAAAATTTTATAATCACTACAATTCCAGAGTCAGACTACTTACAAGTAGAATTGCTATTATAGGCCGACACCATTTACGCAAAATACTACATACGCCACTGCGCACGTTACACACCATGTGATGTTAGTCATAAGATGATCTCTAGCTTTGATTCTAAAACTGAAGTGAAGCATTCAGCAGAATAAATGAAAGGCTCTATATGTAATCCTTCTCTTTCTATTTATTACTTTAAATTTATAAGTTAATCTAGTTCTTCTTAACTCCTAAACAACATAAAAAGTTTGTACATCTTCATAGAAAACCTCTCTCTTTCTCAGAGTACTATTCCCATACTATGGATCCCCATCCGATTAAGCCACCACTCCCACCGGAACCCCCAGATAAGCACAGCCAAATGGAGGTAGAACTACCTCATCACTCCTATAAGAAAATGCTCCTCGACAAACCAGCAAGCAACCAAACAAATTACTATGAAATTAACTACCAACCAATTCCAGATCTGGACAAAGGGAAGCACATTGAGGGTTCAATTCCACACTCACAAGATGACAAAGAGCGCCTTCTACCTTCCATGGCGTTACTCGGTAATCATCAAAGTTTTCAAGCGAAAGATGCCTCACCATCTCTTTCGATCTAAACTAAACGACCATGGAAGCCATCCGAACAGTTAATCTTGATTGACCTAGGGTGGGATTTCTACATATCTAAATTAAGTTTAGAAGAAAGTATGGTTAAGGCTCTACACCTAGCCCCTGGTTCATCTCTGGAAATTTCCTATCCGTACGTAAATGGGAACCAAAGTTTGTTCCTCAAGAAGCAACTCTTACTTCTACTGCTATATGGATCCGGCTACCTCCATTACCAACAGAGTTCTATGATCAGGATATCCTGGAGAAAGCTGGTAGGAAGCTGGGTAAACTTCTCAAGATAGACCAATGTACATCCTCTACCCTAAGGGGAATTCAAGTTCCACCGGAAACCCCAATAGAAACATCGGTAATAATAGGGGACCATAAGCAGGCTGTGATCTATGAAGAAGAGGGGACTCTATGCACCATTTGTGGCAGAATAGGGCACACTGCACAAATTTGCAACTACAGGGCACCCACACCCAAAGCAACCCACGAACCACAGGATGATCATCAAAAGAAAGCAGTCATTTCGGAGGAAAGTGAGTGGAAAACCGTCACCTTCCCAAGAAGACGCAAACAGGCACAAGCAAAAACAATAATAAAAAATGATGGTAGAATAAATAAACTACAACATGCTCCATAGACGGAAGAGATACAAGTAAATGTGTTCGATGCCAATTCAAGTAAATATATCCAAAATCAAACTCTTCGTTATAATTCAAAAAAAAGTTAACCCTGCCCAAAATACCAAAAGAGGCCCAATGGCCCAATACTAAATAAAAAACCCTGCTAACACACAAGATCTGCCCCAACACGATCAGAAAATAGGCCCACAAACGCAGCCCAGTACAGGTGCCAAAAGGAAAGCGGGGCCAACTACTGACAACCCCACCAACCCAATCATGAGCCTAGTGTCCACAGGGCCTCTAACCCAACTCCCAAGACCACAATCCTCAAGAATGGTGAAAGACCCAATGAGGCCGATCCCTTTTCCCCAAACGGGCACTCCAACAAGGGTACCACTGACAGCCCAATTCCCCACCTAAGCACACAAACCTACGACATCCCTACTAACACGCCTGAAACAACCTCTAATGGAGAAATATCAACAGTTACCAACAACGATCGAGTGCCCTATCTAGTACCCCCCCCCCATTTCCAGATGAAAAGACTACAACGGTCACCTCCATTAGATCCCCCATTAATGACCATCCCACCCCTAGTTTCGATGCCCAGAAACCCTTCCACTGACCAAGATGTGACACCAAAAGGTGTTCTGATGGAACGACAGTCCCTTGACTTTACCCCACTTGTTACCCAAAGTATCAAGACAAAGAAACACAAAAATGGCAAAAGAAACTCAACTAACCATCATCACCTCCCTACCACCACCACCGAATCATCAACCAGCCTCCTGGTTGAAGGTTGTTTTGCAAGGTCAGGGACTTTCCTACGATTTCACCCTGGCCACCAGAAAGTGACCCTGATAGTGCAAAACCCATCCCACCTAGCCAGAGTAATGGTGGAAGCACTGAGCAAAGCACTGGCAGCCTTTGGACCTCTCCTATGGCAATCGACGATCAACAGCGACAGCAGCTCCCTATTAATGGACCCTCAAGCTCTCAACAATCACATTCTACAAAGCTTCCAAACCCTACCTTTCTTCCCAGATCTGATGAAAGAGGACCCAACATCGGAGCCGGTCTTCGTCATGATCGACCAGCCAACGCAAAGCAAACCATCATCTTCTGCTCCAATAGGGAAGAGCAATTCCCCACCTCTTCAGAATATCCAGAAAGGAATCTCCAAAGCACTGGAGATCCTCAAGAAGAAGAATGCTTCAGAAGAACAGGAAATACCTTATGCCACACTAAGAACGGACTCACTTCTCCTGGACTCAGTGAGATCGATAGAGTTCAGCATGGAAACCAGCGAGATAGTAGTGGTACTATGCCCCAGAACAATGACCAAGTGTGGAATGAGCCTAGTCTCAGCCCAAACACACGTTCCGATGAAACCTCTTCTTAACGTAACTCCAGTCCTGAGTCTCAAGAGGAAGTCCCCCTACATCAAATGTGGGGTTTGCAAGGATCAAAGAGCCCTCAAGAGGGAACTCACCAATCACCCCCAACTCTAATGATGAACTACATCATAATTCATATGGAATTTTAGGGGTAGAAACAATGCCAAGCTCAAACGGCACTGTTTAGAAATAGTGAAAATGCACAAGCCTGCCATGCTTGTACTGCTTAAAACGAAGATGGCAGACCACCAGACCCTAGCCCAGCTACTTCAATTCGATATGATCATTCAGTCTCTAGCAGTAGGTCCATCTAGGGGTATTGTGTTTATGTGGAAAAAGGAATTCGTGGCTGTTAAAGAAGTGGCAACTACCCCAAGGCATCCATGCAATGGTGAAGGTAAGTCCAGACCACCCTCTATGGTTTTTCTCTGCTATTTATGCTAGAAATATCTTAGCAAATATGAAACTCCTATGGGAGAACCTAATCACAATATCAAAAAAGATAAAAACCAACTAGTTTATAGGTGGAGACTTCAACGAAGTCTTAAAGGCCAGGGACAAATTTGGGGGTAACCCCATAAACCTGAGCTGCATCAACCTGTTTTGGAACTGTATAAATAAGTGTAACCTCCTGGACCTAGACTATAAATGAAGCAAATACACTTGGACTAATAAAAGGTACAAGAACAAAACCTCTCTAATTCTGGAAAGAATTGATAGGTGCTTCGCAAATGAAGGCTGGATTGAACAGTACCCTGAAGCTTCTGTACTTCATCTCCCTAGGACCCATTCAGACCATTTCCCTTTGTAAATTAACTTGGTAGGGCCTCCAAACAACAAACCATCAAGGCCCTTCAGGTTTGAGTTAATGTGGGCTAGTCACCGTTCCTTCCCTAACATAATCAATAGGGCCTTCTCTGACCATTCCACCTTTCTTCAAGACTCTGGTAACCAAGTGGAACCAGGAAGTCTTTGGAAGCATCTTCCATCAAAATAAGAGACTCCTGGCAAGAATCTCTGGAATCCAAAAATCTCCTAGCTACCAATTCAGTAGTTACCTGTTACACCTTGAAACAAAGCTAAATGCTGAACTCAACCTAATCCTAAAAAATGAAGAAGACTTTTGGAAACTTAAGTCTAGAATCAACTGGCTAAATGAAGGTGATGCTAGCACTAGATTTTTTCACACATCCATTCTTAATAGAAGAAGGAGGAACATAATCCTCTCTCATAAAGAAGAGAATGGAAATTACCTTCATGACCAAAAGGACATTCATTCAGCAATTGTGGGCTTCTTTACTGATCTATACACAACTTCCCACATGAAACCCCTTGGGATCCCACAGACCACTCCATCATGGAACCCATTCCCTCTCAAAGACAAAGGACTTTTATGGACAAACCTCTTCATGTGAGTGAGATTAAAAGGGTAGTCTTCTCCCATAAACCCTTCAAATCTCATGGCCCTGATGGCCTTCACCCCTTCTTCTATCAAAAGTATTGGGATATAGTAGGGGACTCTGTCTCAAACTTCTGCCAAAAATGCTTCTCTACAAGCTCTATGGATAGCACCATGAACCAAACTCTTCTGTGCCTAATCCCTAAATGCCCCCAAGCTTCAATGCTAAAAAATTTCAGACCCATTGGACTCTGTAACACCATCTACAAGTCAGTCACAAAAATCATTGTGAACAGGATAAAGCCTATCCCGCCCCACTTCATTGGGCCAATCCAAGCAAGCTTCCTCTCTAATAGAAGAACATGTGAAAATACTATCATTGTCCAATAGTATATCACTTACTTCAGGAAAATGAGGGGGAAGAGTGGCAACATGATCCTAAAAATAGACCTAGAGAAGGCCTTTGATAGGCTGAAATGGTCCTTTATTAGAAACACTTTAGCTGCTTTCAACTTCCCCCAGGGCTTATCCAAACTCATCATATCATGCATCAGTACATCATCCATTTCCATTATTGTCAATGGGGGAAAATAGAGTCTTTCAAACCATCAAGAGGCATTAGGCAAGGCGACCCTATGTCTCTCTACGTAATCATTATGTGCATGGAAAGACTATCAAGATCTATTGATAAGGCAGTGCTACATAACCAATGGCACCCCATAAGTATAAGTAGGTTTGGACCAAAAATTTCCCACATGTTCTTTGCATATGACCTTACCCTCTTTGCTAAAGCCAATGACAGGAACTGCAATACCATTCTTTCAATATTACAGAATTTTAATGAGTAGTCAGGACAAAAAATCAATCTCACCAAATCAAGAGTCCTGTTTTCTCCAAACATCATTCAAGATGTCATTCAACATCTCACTAATTTTTTTGTCCATCAAGCATACAACATCCTTTGGAAAATACCTTGGATTCCCCATTCTCCAAAAAAAAACAATCACCTACAAACTTCCAATTCATTATTGATAACATGCAATCCAAGATGGCTAGTTGGAAAACTAAATGCCTCAACATGGATGGTAGAACAGTCCTGGCCATAAATTCTTTGAAAAACATCCCAAGTCATGTTATGCAATACATAAATCTACCCATCAAAATCACCAATCAGATTGATAGAGTTAAGAGAAACTTCCTTTGGGGCGCCACCCCTGAAAGGAAGAAATTACATCTGATCAGGTAGGAGGTAGTCACTAAGACCAAGGCTGAGGGAGGGCTAGGGCTCCAAAATGCCAGTATCAAGAACAAAGCTTCACTCACAAAATCTGGCATGGAGAACCCATAAGAATACCAACAACTTATGGGCTAGAGTTCTCATTCACAAACATTGCAACATGTCTAGACCAGTTAGAGCATTTAGACACCCTAAACACCCAAATTTCCAACCTGGAATGGTATTCTAAAGGGCTGGGAGATATGCAACAAAGCAAGCAGATGGGTAGTCCATAAAGGAAAGAAGGTCAGTTTCTTGAATGACACTTGGATCCCTAATCAGCTAGCAATCAGACAAATGATTGAAGGCCCATTAACCCAAAATGACCTTCATGCTAAGATTAGCTCAATCCACAACATGGGCAATTAGGACACATCAGCCTTGTCCATTAACATCCCCCAGGTATTCCGAACCTATTGAACTATGTGTTCATCCCCCCATTACAACTAAGGATGATTACCTTATATGGGACTTGACCCCTAATGTCCAGTTCTCAAATAGTTCTGCTTACTCCTTCATAAGCAGGACTACAACCAGTCTCCATTCTGGGGATGAAGGCTCCTTCAAATGGATCTGGAAGCTTCAAGCCCCCAACTAAATTGAATACTTCATCTGGCTCCTAACACATAAAAGACTTCCAACTAGGAGCTTCCTCCACTCTATTGGAATCAACTGTGTCCCTCAATGCCACTACTATGGCAATGAGCAGGAAAACATTGCCCATATTTTCTTTGAATGTCCTAATGCTGTCTATTTCTGGAATGACATTCTATCAAAATCTACAGGAAATAGTCCAAATAATCACCCAGTCTTCAATAGCTACCAGTGGCAATCAACATGGAACTCTCTAAAAAATGTCCCCTTCAACAACTACATCTACTGGGACAACCTCATTCCCTTTTGTCTGTGGCACATCTGCCTAATGAGAAACAGTAATGTATTCAATAACAAGAAAGAGCACATCAATGCCAATAACACAATCTCAAAAGCAACTGAGTACCTTATGCTTACAAAGAATGACTCAACAAAGGTAACTCACCAGACCATGTTAAAATAGGAATCTCCATCCAAAGGTTCCTATAAACTGAATACAGATGGAGCAGCAAGGGGGAACCTAGGAATATGGGGTTCGGGGGAAATATTCAGAAACCATAATGGCGACTGGATATTGGGCTACATGGACAATATCCCCCAAACAACAAACACAAGGGCAGAAGTTCAGGCCCTCATACGGGGTCCACAACTGGCGGAGCAAAACCATCTAGTGCCACTGGAAATAAGCACTGATTCAGCTGAAATAATCAATATGCTTTTGAATAGAAGTCTGATATTTGACCCTCTAATTTATGAATGCAGGTCAATCATCCAAAGGATGGGTAGCGTGTTAGTGAGGCATACCTATCAGGAGCAGAACAAAGTAGCTGATGCTTTGGCCAAGGAAGCAGCAAAAGAGATGTTTTTGAACAAAACTATGACATTATTAGTTCCTCCGATATTTGTCAATGATGTATTTTGGGCTGACATCCTAGGAATTGAACTAGTTATGTCTTTTGTGGGTTGTAACTTAAAAACAATTATGCTAAACCTTGCAACTATCCGATACCCCAGTAATGTCCCTGATGTGGTTCCTTTTGTTAACTAGTTTATAAATACAACATCCCTTTTAACCAAAAAAAACATAAAAAGTTTAAATGGTACTCCTTCCGTTTTATGTTATATGATCCTGTTTGACTTGGTACATAGCTTAAGAAAAAAATAATTTATAATTTTTTTTATGATCTTAAATATATCAGAAACTACAAAAACTACACCTTCAAATGTGAATTTTCATTAATTTCTTCCCACTGGTTTTGTTAAATCTGACAATGAGAGTATGTTAAATATTTTATGGAGATGAGAAGTATTCATTTTTAGCGAATTGAGGTTTATAATTATGAGACTTGCCCGCAAGGGTTGATTGAGTTGGTAGTGTGAGCAGTTTTGCACATGAGTGAGATAGATTGCTCTCACCAATTACCTCCTCCGTCAGAAATCACCGCACTGGACTTGCCTAATGCGGTTTACATCTCCTATGTGGTTTGCGAGCTATTGCAGGTTACCTAGTGCGCACTATGGTAGATTTTCCATAAAACAAAGAAGTAGTTATAAAATGTTATGAATAATTTGTACATCGGATACTACATTGGATGCTACATTGGATACTATNTCTCAAATTAATCATTCAAAAGGTAAAGCTAGTATGTGTCACCGATGTGGTATGAGAGGTCATTGGGCACGCATTTTATCGTACGACAGAGCATTTTGTCAAACTTTATCAAGCCTCCCTCAAGAAAAAGAAAAAATAATATGGAGGCACACTTGACCTTTCAAAATAATAATGATGAAGCAGGTCCCTCAAATAAATGTGATTCTAAGGCACATCTTGCATATAAAGATGATGATTTTGAAGGCCTAACAAATATTACTCATTTAGAAGTTGGAGACTTCTGTGAGGATATTGACTGAAGAACTAATCATCTTGCTGGGGAACGAAG
>MU749549.1:97791-114750 GCA_026770625.1 Nicotiana glauca | reverse complement strand
TTTTATGGCAGTACATATCATATGCTTAATTCTTACAACATAAATTTTTCTTTGCAATATTTGATAATTTACATCATTCATGTTGTTGTTCCATTTTCCGTCTGTTTCACATTTTTGTTTATCATGTATGCATATATATATGTAGTGTATACATTATCTAGTCACTGCTACTAATAACACGTTACTTCGCTTATTTGTTGTCAACATTAATTTAATATTTAAATTTCTAATTAAATTCATATCCATATCTAATAATTGCATTTCCATTTGTTTAAATGTTCTAACTGTGAGAAATGAATTGACAAGCAATAATTTTATAGTTTAATTACTTTATATTTATTGGAACATCAATAATGTTAGTCACGTTCAATTTTATTAACACATATATATCAATAATATAAAGTGAAATGAAACAAGTATGTAATTTCTACTTTATGGCAAGAATAAAATGAAATAGTAGATTGTTAACATTGATATAGCTGTATTTTCATTTCTTTTACCTTAATCGTTTTGTTTTCATTAATTATGTATTATTATAATTATTTCTCTAACTTATTTATTTTTTATGATAGTTTTCACTATGTCAAATTTATCAAAACTTGAATTTGTGGCACTTGGCATCACAGAGGAACTATTTATCATAGGTTCTTGATGCTGAAATTCACCTTGACGCTAAAGGTCTTGAAAATACTATTATAAAAGGAAATGAAACATCAAATCAGGATAAAGCGAAGGCCATGATTTTCCTTCGTCATCATCTACATGAAGGGTTAAAAACTGAATATTTAACCATAAAAGATCCACTTGAATTATGGATTAATTTGAAGGATCGATATGACCACCTAAAACTTACGGTATTACTGAAAGCTCGGTATGAGTGGATACATTTAAGGTTGCAAGACTTTAAAATTGTAAGTGAGTATAATTCTGCTATCTTTAAAGTAAGTTCTCTATTAAAATTATGTGGAGACACTATCACAGATGAGGACTTATTGGAAAAAATATTTTCTACTTTTCACGCTTCAAATGTGGTGCTACAACAACAATACCGTGAAAAAGGTTTTAAGAAATATTCTGAGTTAATCACATGCCTACTTGTGGCTGAGCAGAATAATACTCTATTAATGAAAAACCATGAAGCCCGTCCCACTGGGTCTGCTCCATTTCCGGAAGTGAATGCTGTAGCAACATATGATAAGTTTGAAAGAAAATAAAATAATTACCGTGGTCGTGGACATGGTCGTAAACGTGGACGTGGCAGGGGGCGAAACAATTATCGTCATTATGGTGGAAATAAATTGGAGAACAATAAGGGTTCTCAAATTAATCATTCAAAAGGTAAAGCTAGTATGTGTCACCGATGTGGTATGAGAGGTCATTGGGCACGCATTTGTCGTACGCCAGAGCATTTTGTCAAACTTTATCAAGCCTCCCTCAAGAAAAAGGAAAATAATGTGGAGGCACACTTGACCTTTCAAAATAATGATGATGAAGCAGGTCCCTCAAATAAATATGATTCTAAGGCACATCTTGCATATAAAGATGATGATTTTGAAGGCCTAACAAATATTACTCATTTAGAAGTTGGAGACTTCTTTGAGGATATTGACTGAAGAACTAATCATCTTACTGGGGAATGAAGCTATAAAAGTTGTTATTTTTATGTTTGCAACTAGTTTATTTTTCTTGAGTGTATTTTCCTAATGCATCATGTGTTGCTAGTTTCTACATTCCTAATGTATTTCTTAATGTTTTTTTTCTGCTTGTCTTTCATATTTCTTATGATGTATTATTTATTTTTTTTTAATGAAGAATATGAAAATTCCCCAGTCTTCAGTTGGACTCAAGATTAATAAAGATGATATATGTCTTCTGGATAGTGCTACAACACACACTATTTTAAAAGATAAGAGATATTTCTCTTATTTGGTAATGAAAGAAGCGAATGTTAATACAATATCCGGTAGTACAAGATTAATTGAAGGTTCTGGAAGAGCCAATTTATTACTACCAGGTGGAACAAATTTGGCTATTGATGAAGCACTATATTGTAGTAAATCTCAAAGAAACTTATTAAGTTTCAAAGATATTCGCCAAAATGGCTATCATATTGAGACTACAAATGATGAAAAGATTGAATATCTTTATATTACTACAATAATGTCCGGTAAGAAATATGTGCTTGAAATGTTACCTGCTCTTTCCTCCGGCTTATACTACACAAGTATTAGCAGGATTGAAACACATGTCGTAGTAAACGAGAAGTTTACTAATCAAGATAATTTTATTATTTGGCATGACCGGTTGGGCCATCCTGGTTCTAATATGATGCGTAAAATAATTGAGAATTCACATGGACATGCAATGAAGAATCAGAAGATTCTTCAATTTAAGGAATTCTCTTGTGCTGCATGTTCTCAAGGAAAATTAATTATTAGACCATCAACTATGAAAGTTAGGATGGAATCTCTTGCATTTCTGGAACGTATACAGGGTGATATATGTGGGCCCATTCACCCTCCATGTGGACCATTCAAATATTATATGGTTTTGGTAGATGCATCTACAAGATGGTCACATGTGTGTTTACTATCAACTCGCAATATGGCATTTGCGAGATTGTTGGCTCAAATAATAAAGCTAAGAGCACAATTTCCAGATTATGCAATTAAGACAATTCGTCTTGATAATGCTGGTGAGTTTACATCCCAAGCCTTTAATGATTATTGTATTTCAACTGGGATAACAATTGAGCATCCGGTTGCTCATGTTCATACACAAAATGGTCTAGCAGAATCATTGATCAAACGCCTCCAATTAATTGCTAGACCAATGCTTATGAGAACAAAACTTCCCATTTCAGTATGGGATCATGCTATTTTGCACGCAGCAGCACTTGTGCGGATAAAGACCACAAGTTATCATAAAGTCTCCCCATTGCAATTGGCTTTTGGTCAGGAGTCAAATATTTCCCATCTTAGGATCTTTGGTTGTGCGATATATGTTTCAATTGCTCCACCACAACGCACAAAGTTGGGTCCCCAAAGAAGGTTGGAGATATATGTTGGATATGAATCCCCTTCTGTTATAAAATATCTAGAGCCGATGACTGGAGATTTATTTACGGTAAGATTTTTTGATTTCTATTTTGATGAATCAGTATATCCAACATTAGGGGGAGAAAATAAGCAGCTAAAAATGAAGATAGATTGGAATGCATTATCATTGTCTCATTTAGATCCTCGAACAAATCAATGTGAACAAGAGGTTCAAAAGATTATTCATTTGCAAAATATTGCAAATCAATTGCCAGATGCATTCACTAACTACCAAGGGTCACTAAGTCACATATTCCAGCTGCTAATGCGCCAATTCGAGTTGATATCCCGGCAGGACAATTAATTAAAGCAAATGAGTCTAAGCCATTCTTGAAACGTGGTAGACCAATCGGTTCTAAAGATAAAAATCCTCGAAAAAGAAAATGAGCAAGTAATCAAAGTAAACATAACACAGAGGTAGTGGCTCAAGAAGAGCCCTAAGACGTAACAAATGATAAGACCTTAAGGGAGGTCCAGGTACCTGAAAATAATGAAAATAAAGAGATATCAATAAGTTACGTCTCAACCGGAAAAAGATGGAACCGAAATAATATTGTTATCGATAATATTTTTGCTTATAATGTTGGTGTTGAAATAATACAACAAGATGAGGATCTTGAACCAAAATCTGTCGATGAATGTAGACAGAGAAATGATTGGCCAAAATGGAAAGACGCTATCCAAGCAGAGTTAACTTCACTTGAAAAACGTGAAACCTTCGGACCCATAGTTCGAACACCTGAAGGCATAAAGCCAGTAGGGTATAAATGGGTTTTTGTGCGAAAACGAAATGATAAAAATGAAATCGTTAGATATAAAGCACGACTTGTGGCACAAGGGTTTTCCCAAAGGCCTGGAATTGATTATATGGAGACATATTCTCCTGTAGTGGATGCTATCACCTTCAGGTATCTCATAAATATGGCAGTACAAGAAAAACTTGATATGCATCTAATGGATATTGTTACAGCTTATTTGTATGGATCATTAGACAACGAAATTTTTATGAAAGTACCTGAGGGATTTAAAGTGCCAGAAGCATATAAAAGTTTTCGAGAAACTTGTTCAATAAAGCTTCAGAAATCTTTATACGGATTGAAACAATCAGGTCGTATGTGGTACAATCGCCTGAGTGAATACCTGTTGAAAGAAGGGTACAAGAATGATCCAATTTGTCCTTGTGTCTTTATAAAAATGTCTGGATCTGAATTTGTTATAATCGCCGTATATGTTGATGATTTAAATATCATTGGAACTCCTGGGGAGCTTCCAAAAACAGTAGACTGTTTGAAGAAAGAATTTGAAATGAAAGATCTTGGAAAGACAAAATTTTGTCTTGGTCTACAAATTGAGTATATGAAAGATGGAATATTTGTCCATCAATCAACATACACCGAAAAGATTTTAAAGCGATTCTATATGGATAAAGCACATCCATTGAGTACCCCGATGGTTGTGAGATCACTTGATATAAAGAAAGATCCATTCCGACCTCATGAAAATGATGAAGAGGTTCTTGGTGCCGAAGTACCATATCTTAGTGCAATTGGGGCATTAATGTATCTTGCCAATAATTCCCGACCAGATATAGCTTTCTCAGTAAGCTTATTGGCAAGATTTAGTAATTCGCCAACACAAAGACACTGGAATGGTATTAAACATATATTCAGATACCTCCAAGGGACCATTGATATGGGTTTATTCTATTCAAATGAATCCAAGCCATCATTGATTGGTTATGCAGATGCAGGATATTTGTCTGATCCACACAAAGGTCGATCTCAGACAGGCTATTTATTTACAAGTGGAGGTACAGCTATATCATGGCGTTCGACAAAACAAACTATGGTTGCTACTTCTTCAAATCATGCAGAGATAATAGCCATTCACGAAGCAAGTCGAGAATGCGTTTGGTTAAGATCTATAACTCAACACATTCAGCAAACATGTGGTCTTTCTTCGAAAGAGAATATTCCAACAATATTGTATGAAGACAATGCTGCATGCATAGCTCAATTGAAAGGAGAATATATCAAAGGAGATAGAACAAAACACATTTCACCGAAATTCTTTTTCACTATGATCTTCAGAAGAATGGTGAAATAGATGTACAACAAGTTCGTTTAACTGATAATTTGGCTGATCTATTCACTAAGGCATTACCAACCTCAATATTTGAAAAGCTGATATATAAGATTGGAATGCGTCGTCTTCGAGACATTAAGTGACTTTTCATCAGGGGGAGTAACTACATGCTGCACTCTTTTCAATTAACCAAGGTTTTGTCCCACTGAGTTTTCCTGGTAAGGTTTTTAATGAGGCAGCAAGCAATACATATTATAAATAACTATGTACATCCCAATATTTTTTTTAAGTTTTTAGCGAGGCATATTATCTTACATGGACATCCAAGGGGGAGTGTTATGAATAATTTGTACATTGGATACTATATTGGATGCCCATATTGTGAATAGTTAAAAGATTAAATTTTCTATTTTATGTCAATCATCTTTACTTTTTCTGCCTATAAAAGGCCATGTAATTGCAATGGAAAAATAGAAATAACAAAACTCTTCTCCCTTCTTTCCATCTCTTCCTGTTTACATTTTACTGTATTGCTTTTATTTTATAACATAAAACTATTTTATACCTCCAGTAAGGGACCTTTTTTTGTAATTTTTTAAAAAACCTTTCAATTATTTCTTTATCATGTTAGTCAATCGAATTTATTATTTTTAATTAAAAAGGGCATTTATAATTTCCAACAACCAAGCAAGAGGAAGTAGACATGGTTGATGGTACACAGACCAGCTACACAGTAAATCTGAGAAAGGAAAAGAACAAAAGAGAAAAAAGATGGCTTCAGATTCTGAGCCAACAGCTTCCAAAGTTGTTGCGAAGCTAAACTTGAAGCCACACCCAGAAGGCGGATTCTACACTGAAACATTCAGAGACTTCTCTGTTACTCTCTCCAAATCCCACCTTCCACCTACTTGTAAGTCTTCTGTTTATAAAGTTCTTTACTTTTTTGATTTGTGGCTCGTTCTGTATAAAGTTCTTTGCTTTCTGATTTTTTGGGTCTTTCTGGATAAATTTCTTTAGTTTTTGATTTGTGGGTCATGAATCTTTTTAACTGTCATCTGTCTTGATCCTTCAAATTAAGCTGCTCATGGGATTTTTGAATCTGTCTGTTTCACTTCCACGTGTGGGCTTTTGGGATATATAAGTTATGGGGTTTTACTACAACAACACCAACATAACCGGTGCGGTCCACAAGTGGGCTCTGGGGAAGACAGTTGTGAAGAAGGTAGAAATGTTGTTTATGATATTACGAGGTTATACCACAACAACAACACCATAACTAGTGCGGTCCCACAAGTAGGGGTGTAGGCCGACCTTACCCTGCCTTGCAAATATAGAAAGGCTGTTTCTGATGTTATGGGGTTTTACTATGCAGTTTAATTACTAGTGTCCAGTGAACGAGAAGATGGTTTTAGTAGCATACAATTGAGATTAAAATGAGAGAATGTTGCTTGAGATCCATAGGTGTGAAGCCATGGCGAGTGAAGGTGTTAAAAGGGGACGACATCAACTAAAATCATATGGAAGTAAGTTATCTCGAAAGACTCATAATCTCTAGATCTGAATCTTTCTCCATTTTCTCCACCAAAGGATAACGATCACAAAGGAAAAAGAGGGAGGGAGGTTAAATCATGTGTGGAGGCCACATTCTCAATGTACTTTCGGATTGCCTTGATAATCTATACGTTGTCGAACCTAAGGGCAACCCAGTGCACTAAGCTCCCGCTATGTGCGGGGTACGTGGATGGGCCGGACCACAAAGATCTATTGTACGCAGTCTTACCCTGCATCTCTGCAAGAGGTTGTTTCCACGGCTTAAAACCTATTGGAAAAATTATGAATGTAGGACACAAAATTAAGGCTTGAAACACCTTATTAAGCTTTCCCTCTCATTTGCGAGATTGCTATGGGATTGAATGAAAGTAGTTTTTGTGGATATGGCAAGCCTCTTGAATTTCTAAACTAAGCAAATAGTGGAGAAATTTTGGTTAGGAGAACAAGTATAGCAACTTGATCTTTTAAGTGTAAAACCTTGGACAAGAAAGATAGTTTGATAATAGTTGTATGGAAGAATGTTGGGGCATTCTGCATACTGGATGTATTACTGAATTCAACTCCATTCAGAAGTTTAATGAATGACAGTTGTTTCTTTTGATAAATTATTGGGAGCACTCGACAGCTTTTTCTCATCGATGAAGATTTGATTAAAGTGTTCTGTATCCACTAGATAATAACAAATCATGTCCACTTCACTGGTACACTGACCTTTTCTGAAAAAAATATTAGTTGGTTGACTTGCAAAAAAGAAGGTACACTGACCTTTTCTCGAAAAAAGTTAACTTGCGAAAACGTGTTAAGAACTGGAGTAAATTTTGGTGATTCCTTCAACTTCAATGCTTGTGGTGTTCTGCCACTAATTGGGGCATTCCATTGTCTTGAGCACTTAAAATATTTCGTCAAGATGATGCAATTCTGTTTTCTGTTATTAAGTTCTGACTGGTTTCTCAAGTGTAATATGAGTATCATTTACCTCATAGCAGAGAATACTGGTTGAAATTATCATTCTCAAATTGGTTTGTTTTTCCCTGATCTTTCTGATTATGCCTTTGCAGATAAGGTTGATCGACCTATCAGTACATGCATTTACTTCTTGGTGCCTTCTGGAAGTTCGTCTCACCTTCACCGGATACCATGTGCAGAAACATGGCATTTTTATATGGGAGAGCCACTTACGGTAACTATTCATACACTATAGTGAATGATCTTTCCTGTTGTCCGCATGGATTATTAGGCACCATATTATCTTTGCGTATCTGGCCTGTTTTCTGCATCTTTCTGTATATTTAGTGTCCTGCTTTGTGTTAAGGAAATGATTAGGCTGGCATGACTCAAACACAAGTGTTAAGCAAACTTTAAAGAACTGTGAGGGTCATCGTATTTCCTTTTCGGGTAGTTTCTTCCATTTGGCTGCTCTGAATATTAAATGACACACTCGATTTATGACTGGCCAGCAAGGGACCATATGACATGAAACAAATTCTAATTGCAGTTAGTTCATTGCAATTTAAACATAGCTTTTTCTTTCCATGCCTCATCATCTCACCTTGATTGAACACCAGTTGGCCACATCTCAGCAATGGTGGATTTGATGTACCCTTTGGGCTATGGGGTCATGTGCACCCATATTCCTAACACGGATAATATATATATATATATATATGTGTGTGTGTGTGTGTGTGTGTGTGTGTGTGTATCCTCTGGGGACAGGCAGTGGATTCTCATGTTGGAAGTCTTGATCTTGAAGTCTTACAAAGCATGTTAACCATCACAGCTAGTAGATCAAAATTGCATCCAACAGTGGTCAATAGAGCCGTAGACATCCTTAAACATGGTCCTACTTTCATGGATTGGTTTATCCTACTATTAATTGAGCAAATGTGATTGAATTTTATAGTTATTAGTTTAATTAAAACTGAGTTTTGAGCAAAAAATAGTCTCACTTCTGATGAGTCAAGTAATTTCTAATAATTCTAGAGGAGCAGACTCAAAACATATTGGATTAAGAATTTGTGATGAATTTTTTTGAGAACAATTTCAACTTAAAATAAACGGAGCAAGAAAACAATTTCCTTGTTAATGATATTTTTTCTCTCTTGGCTTGGTGTAGTATTCACACGCTTTCAACAAACTCATAATAATTGCTATGAAAATTCTGCTTGCAGTGTTTCAGTTAGATAATTAGTAAAGTTATTTGAAGATAAGTATTTTCTTCTTTTTTGGTTGTTTTCCATTCCAATATTTGTGATATTCTCAACTAGATAAGAACAATGAAAGTTAGCGCCCGATTTACCAATCAATGGAACTGCACCTGAAAAGTGGTTATCGTCCCTCGAGTATATTTGAACAAGGAAAAAAGCTAAATTGGATTGAGGACAAGATATTCCGTTTAACAATCCATTATGCAAGGACTATGATTTCATTAGAATCTCTTAATGAAATTATTAATCTCAAGATTTAATCCCGGATATCATAACAATCCGTTTATACACCCAATTGAGGCTCTAAGCAGCTACTTCCTTCCTAAACACCCACACCCTCTCTGTCTCTGGATAGGTCTAATAACCATGGTCCAAAGATGCAGACTTTTGGTTTGAAAGATCATTGAATGAAGCATTTTTCGAAAATTTAATCCCTCTACAATTTTTCTAGGATGCAAGATACATAAAAACTAAATTCTAGGCAATAAAGGTATGAATTCCAAAAAGATACTGTGGCAAAACGACAATCCTTGTCTGAAGGCCAACATTCCTCGCCTTAAACCCAAAAATGCCAAAATGAAATATTTAATGATACCAATTCCGGTATAAAATATGGGTTTGTATTTATCCCATATTTGGTTATGGGTAATATAGCTAATGGTGGGTAAATTTTATACCAAAATAGTGGGATGAACTATCTCATATGGCATAGCTAATCCCATGGTATATCGTTGTTTATCCCACATGGTAACCAAGCGATATTACTAACACTTATGATGTTTAGTTTTATGGGCAATAATAAATTATAAAAGTTACTGAAGTTGCCCAAATGTGGTAAATTACTGCTGTAGTTTCCGTATGAAACTTAGAAAAAGTGGTTTTCACCAATTTTCACAATTTCACTCTGAATATTCACTTTCCACTCACAGTAATTCAAAATTTTTATTAAGTGAAATTTCACGTTCCACTCCAAACTATGTTTTTTTAAATTTTACTTTTTTTATTATTTATGTAAAACGCCCGCTAAGTAACCATAAAATTGCAGTTAGATAATCATAATTGTACCAAGTTGGGTACAGTGATTTCCCTCTTTCTTAATTTCTTGTCACTTTTCTTGGCTTCTACAAAGGGAAATCAACATCAATCACTCAATAAATAGAAGGAATTACTTTTCGGATGACAGCTTTGACATTCCCAAAATTAAAGGAGATTAATGAACCAGTCATTTGGAAATTCTTTTTACATTTTCTCATGAAAACCTTTTACTCTTCCCAGAATGAATTAGATATTTTTCTAAAAGAACTGTTAAAATGAGAAAAAAAAAATTACGATGTTAAGTTATTTAATTTTCTAGCTAATTAAGGAGAGTACGAGTGTGAGTTTTACTTCTACCTTTATGCACTGATGTGGTCGTTTAAATATTACAACCTAAATAAATCATAAACATTGGAGCTAATTACCTGAAAAATGACAGCTTAAATTACTACACATGTAACCATAACATTAATTTACGAATTGATGTGGTTACTTATTACTACAGGTAACTACAACAGTAATTTACGATTTAGGGCCTGCCAAATTCAATAAACAATAACTTATATTCAGATTTTGAGCTAATTAAAATATAACGTTTTTGTATCTACAACATTAATTTTCGATATATTAGCAACCTTTAATAATATCTTATTAAAATGATAAATATTGTTGTAAATTTATGGTGGAGTAACAAAATATCCCACATGACAAACTTTTACTCTTCGCATAACAAAATTTTATAGTGGAGTAACAAATTTTACATTTCCCCATGACAAACTTTTACTCTTCCCAGAATGAATGTAGATCGATTAATTTGACATATTTTCCCACGGTAAATATCTTTTTAGTCCATTGTAAATTGTGATGTCTCTCTAAGACGCTCACAATCTCGGCAGTTTGGCATGTAAAGCTACGGGATAGGTAGGTAATTAAATTTTTGGATTTTCTCGCAAGACCTCCAATTACAAAAGCTTTGATTGTTCTAGTAATTACTCTCTCTTAATATTACTCAAAACAACAAATTGAGGTAACACTGCCAAAAATTAAAATTCAGCCGTAAAGGTTTACAAAAGTGGTAAAAAAGGTATGGACCTGTATATTACACTTTTTCCTTTATATGAAACATCGTTTATTGCATTCAATTATGAATATTGGCAATGTCTTGTGATTGCTTGCCCTGGTATTTCTTTGAGATTGATTGTCCCTATGCTCTTTTTGAATGACCACATTGTTTGCAGCTGACACAAACTTGTTCTTGGACTTAAAATCTAAAAGATAATAAATTATTTAGTAGCAGTTCTCTCTAGTATGACCTTTTTTATATGATGGTGATCACAGTGCAACATAGGTCCTCTTTTTAGGTTTTCAATTGCTTCGCTGCGTATATTGTCGTTGGCAACTCTTAGATTTTGATGTCTTCACCGCGATGTTTGGCCAAGCTGCCAAAAACTGCTTATTTTGAAAAGTGCTTTTGTTCAATAATGCGTTTTGAAAAAGTACTTTTGCAAAATAGCAGTTTGTGTTTGCCAATTCATTTGAGTAGTGCTTTTTGAAGCTCATTGTGTTTGGCCAATCTTTTAAAAAAAGTACATTTAAGTATCAAATTAAGAAAAATGACAGTAAATGTTTAGTTTGCAATTAGTATTATTCAGAAAAGAAAAATAAATTTAAATATTCATCATAAAAGAATTCAATTAAAATATAAAATGGAAAATAAAATTAAAAATTAAAAATTCTAGTCAATATAAAATATAGTTATTCCAAGCAATAACACTGAGTGTTTGGATTACTTATTGTTTACATGATAATTTAGTTATGTCAAAATACATCATTCAATATAAATTTAAGATCTGCTCTTAGGAATTTGGAGAAAGAGAAAAAAAATTTGATTAAAATAAAAAAGAGAAGAAAGGTATAGTAGAAATAAAAAGAATAGAAAAATGTCAAATAATGAGGGATAATTTAGGAAATATAAATTTATTCAAAGGTTATTTTGTCTTGAATAAATTAATTTTCTACTTCTGCTTCTTGGAATTAGAATTTGTAGCTTCTTTCTAAAAGCAGAAAACTTGCTTTTGCTGCTACTCAAAAGTACTTTTTTTTTAGCCAATCACCTTAAATTTTCCAAACTGTACTTTTTTGACGAAAAAAAAGTACTTTTGGCCTTGATCAAACATGCTCTAAGATCGTCTTCTGGGGGCATGGCCGTATGAGTCATTTAGTCCATGAGGAACTGAAATTGCCTCTGAGGCTGAAAATGCTTCAGGAACAGTGTGGATTTCACTATTTTCCAAAAAAAATGTGTGTCAAGGCTGTCATATTAGTCTAAAAGATGCATGGACAAGCCGGTCCGTTTCGGAAAATTTTTGGGTGGGGGGGGGGATATGTTTAGGTTTTGGTTTGTATTATTTGTTAAACAAGTGTTGATTTAGAGATATCAAGGCATGTTTAAAGTAGTTGATCCCTAACCTCTCTGCTTTTCCCGATCTGTTAAACAAATGTTGATTTAAAGGCATCTGAACGTGTTTAAAGTAGTCGATCCCTAAACTTTCTGGCTTTGCAGATACCATGGCTTCATCATCAAACAAACTAGTTAGGGCACGTCAAGCTAGAGATAATATTCTCCTTCCGGCGAGGCAAGGGCCTTCAAAGTAGGAAATGATTATCGAAGAGTTAAAGCGTTGGGATAAAGTCGAGGCTGCCTATGGCTCGACTATCAGCAACTTAACTCCAACGTGATGATGCAAAGACTGCACTGATAGAGAGCATGATGAAAGGAAACTGCGCTATCTACTCTAAAATTCAGGTTTGTCTGTAGCTCGACGAGGCTTTGAAGTGTCAAATGCTGGCCGTAGATTTAGCATACCGTCAAGGACAACGTTTGGTGGATAGGGACCACACTATTCAAGCCATGTCCTCGGCGGAAGGCTAAATCTACAACTAGCATTTGACACTTCAAAGCCTCGTCGAGCTGCAGACAAACCTGAATTTTAGAGTAGATAGCGCAGTTTCCTTTCATCATGCTCTGTATTGGTGCAGTCTTTGCATCACCACGTTGGAGTTAAGTTGTTGATAGTCGAGCGATAGGCAGCCTCAACTTTATCCCAATGCTTTTAACTCTTCGATAATCATTTCCCACTCTGAAGGCGCTTGCTTGGCTGAAAGGGGAATGTTTTCTCTAGCTTGCTGTGTCTTAGCTGGTTTGTTTGATGATGAAGCCACGGTATCTACAAAACCAGAAAGTTTGGGGATTGAGCCGACTACTTTAAACACGTCCGGATGCCTTTAAATCAACATTTGTTTAACAGTTGATACTAGGGGTGTTCATAAAAAATTGAACCAAACTAAACCGACTAAAAATAAAACCGATACTCCTTGGTTTGGTTTGATTTTGAATTTTAAAAACCGATCAAATTTGGTTTGGTTTTGATTTTAGTCAGGAAAAAATCGAACCAAACCGACTAAGGAGTAGCTATTTTAAATTTATTATTTTACATATATATGTATATTTTTATATAAAGTTTCAAAATTTTTATGGTAAATGTTAATAGTTTGCATTTTTAGTATAGTTCTTTACCTTTACATTCTAGTTTGATTGGTAATTTTCTTTTGTTAAGTGTAAGAATCCATTTCGTGTTAAAAATAATATATTTTTAGTTTAGTCCTTAAATTATTCATTACTATTTGATTCAATTATCATCAGTATATCTTGGTAAATAATAGATTTCTCAAAGGGCAATTAATTTGATAGTGTTACGTTGATAATGTGGTCGCCGGAATATGTGTTTGGTAGTGTATGTCTTATATTTAAGAAAAAACCGACAAATAACCGAAAAACCGACAAAACCCGACATTAACTGAATCGAGAAAAAACCGACTTAATTGGTTTGGTTTGGTTCTAATAATTGAAAAACTGACTTACTTGGTTTGATTTCTTTTTAGGAAAAAACCGATTCAAACCGAACCATGAACACCCCTAGTTGATACCATAAAAATCAGAGAGGTTAGGGATCAACTACTTCTAAAACGTCCTAATATCTTTAAATCAACGCTTGTTTAATCGATAACACTAACCTAAACATATGCACCCCATTTTCCGAACATTGCTTGTCCATAGCATCTTTCTGGACTAACATGAAATCTACACGGTTTTTTAAAGCATTTTCAGTCTCGGAGGCCAGTTCAATTCCTCGTGGGACTTAATGACTCATACAACCATGCTCTCGGAAGATGGATCTTACTCGGAATAAGGACATCAAAGTCTAAAAGTTGCCAATGGCAATATACACTGCCAAAGGAAGCAATTTGAAACCTAAAAAGAGGACCTATACCGCAATGTTATCGTCGTCACATAAGGTCATACTAAAGAGAATTGCTACTACATAATTTGTTATCCTTGTGATTTTAAGTCCAAGAAGACGTTTGTGCCAGCTGCAAACAATGCGGCCATTTAAGAAGAGCACAGGGACAGTTCAAAAAGATACAAGGGTAAGTAATCATAAGATATTACTATTGAATGAAATAAACGATGTTTCATCTAAAGGAAAGAATATAATATGCTGCTCCATACCTTTTTTTACCGCCTTCGTAAACCCTAATGGCTGAGTTTCAAATCTTTGGTGGCGTTACCTTAATTTGTGGTTCTGAGTAATGTTAAGATTATTACTGCAATCAAAGCATTCGTAATTGGAGGTCGTGCGAGAAAATTTGAAAATCCAGTTATTTTGTAGCTTTGCCCGCTGGGATTATGAGCGCCTTAAAGATACATTACAATTTATAGTGGACTAAAAAGATATTTTACCATGGAAAAGTATATCAAATCAACCCTTTTGGCTTTCATACTGGGAAGAGTAAAAGTTTGTCAGGACAAAATGACACTCCAAATAAGCTCAGATTGGATCGAATTTTTTAAGTTCGGTTTCGGATTAATCGGTTTGAATATTTTGGATTTTCGGTTTTGAGCTTATAAGTTGACATGTCTTTTCTTTTTACAAAAATGAATATCCAAATGAAGTACTCATGTTAAATTGTCTGAAAAGTTCTTTATTCTCACCGCAATCATCCAAATGAAATATTAAAGTAATGAAATTATTATATTAAAAAAAAATAAAAAAAATACAATAGAGACGTTAATACGACAGACAAGAAGTAGAAATAGTAAAACTATGTCCAAATAGAAAGTATTCTCATAACAACTTAGTAATTAATATTGAATATATATGATAATATCTAATGGGTAGGGTATTGAACTTATTACTATTGTCATATGGATAATGGACTAAATATAAAGTATAAGCATTTCGGATTTTCGGATATCCAAAAATTCGAAGTACCAAATTCAATATCCAATCCGGAATCCAAAAATTTTAAAAATTAAATCCAAAATCCAATCCGTAATTCGAAAATCCAAACCAAAAATCCAAGAAATTCGGATTTCGAATTTGCCCAAAATTTTCCCACGCCAGTATTTGCCATTTTAATAATATGTTACTGAAGGCTGCTATTGTTTCGTAAACTAATATTGTAGTACCATTATTCGACACAAAATCGTAACAATTTTATTAGCTCAAAACTTGAACATAAGTTATTATTTATTGAACATTCCCTAGATCGTCAATTACAGTAGTAATAAGTAACCATAGCAATTCGTAAATTAATATTGTGGTTACATGTGTAGTAATTTAAGCTATTATTTTTAGGTATTTAGTTCCACTATTTATGATTTATTCAGGTGGTCACTTCTAAACGACCACGTCAGTGTATAGAAGTAAAAATCGTACTCTCGTTAATTGGCTAGATAAATAAATTACTTAAATTTTTTCCTCTCATTTTAATAGTTTTTCGAGAAAAATATCTGATTCATTCTGGAAAAAGTAAAATATTTTCATGGGAAATGTATAAAAGAATTTCCAAACGACTGATTCATTAATCTCTTTTAATTTTGGGGATGTCGAAGCTTTCATCCGAAAAATCATTCCTTCTATTTATTGAGTGATTGATGTCGATCTCCCTTTGCAGAAGCCAAGAAAAGTGAAATGAAAACAGAAGATGGAAATCACTGTACCCAACTCGGTGCAATTATAATCACTTTTTTTTTATTTTCAGATTCCACTTAGTAAATTTTTTGATTTTTCATGAAAATTGTGAAAACCTCTTTTTCTAATTTATCGTTTGGGCAGCTTCAGCAGAATTTACCACATTTGGGCAGCTTCAGTAACTTTTATAATTTATTTTATAAAATCAAACACAATGTTAGTAATATCGTTTGGTTACCATGTGGATAAATAAAGATATCACAAGGGATTAGCTATCCCATCTTCTATGAGATAGTTCCTCCCATTATTTTGGTATAAAATTTGTTATCCATAACCAAATACGGGATAAATACAAACTCATATTTTATACCGGGATTAGTATCACTAAATATTTGTCCTTTTTGGCTTTAAGGCAAGGAGTGTTGGCCTTTGTTCCATTTGTTATGAGAAAAACACTTTGTTGAAAGTGTGTGAATACTATACCAAGCGAAGAGAGAATAAATATCATTGAAAATTAAATTGTTTTCTTGTTCCGTTTGTTTAAGTTGAAATTCTTCTCAAAGTAGGATCACGTTTAAGGATGTCTAGGGCCCTATTGACCACTCTCGGATGCAAGTTGATCTATCAGCTGTGACAGTTAAACATGCTCTCTAAGACTTCAAAATCAGCATTTCCAACAGGAGGAGAATCCACTGCCTGCCCCAGAGGATGTATATCATATACGTATATATATGTGTGTGTGAGAAAAGATACAATGAGTTTAATTTTTGGCGTAATACATACGGTGACTCCTAAAATTGGTACAATCTTTCATTTAGACACTTAAACTAGGCCTTTTTCCAATTAGAGACAAGAATTCATTTCAAACTGTACCAATTAAACACAAAACTATCACATGGCAAAGAAAGTGTTTCTGACTCTCCTTGAGCGGGTGAATGAAATAAACATGGC
>MU749549.1:60007-97746 GCA_026770625.1 Nicotiana glauca | reverse complement strand
AAAAAAAAAAAAAAAAACAGACTGTGTTCCATCATCTTCTTCATTTTTCCACCATATCAGCTCCCCCACTCTCTTAAACCTTCTTCCTCCGTAATAATACTCCAAGTCATCCTCTTCTCATAAATTACCTAGTAGCAACCATTTTTCATTTATCATCACCAACCCCCAATTCCAAAATCCCACCAAAACTTCTCCAATCACTATAATATTTCACTGCCATAACACCAAAAAGTAAATAAAGCTGCAGGAAAAAAACCATCAAGCAGAACTATCAATCTCAAACAAAGACAACTAAAATGCGGTGAACAAATGAGACCAACATCCTAATAAATAGAATAAAATTACTTGGCCATTGTTATGTAATTTTGATGTTTTTACGGAAATTCTTGGCTTCATTAAGGAGTTTGATAAGTGGGTTTTATGAACTTTAGGCTTTGGATTTTGGATCTGTTTGGCGTCGCTTGCCAGACGAGATCAGACGACAAAAATTGGACAACGAAGAGGGAACAGGGGTGATGTCGGCGACGGGATTGGAGACATCGGCTGGTAGGGGAACGTTGGAGGTTGGGGACGAAGGGAGTATTTGTATTTTAGTGGAAATAACACTATATAGCTGAGGTGGACAAAAAAATGATGTGGCACGATTTATAATGGTTACTTTTGCCACGTAGACGGAGATTGCAGAACACGTGCTTGGTTAATTAATAAGCCAGCAAAAAACGTGTCTAATTGGTATGAGAATTATTTAAGAAACGTGTCTAATTGGAAAGAGGTCTAGTTTAAGTGTCTAAGTGAAAGATTGTGCCAACTTTAGGTGTCTCCGTATGCCTTAATTTTTAAAGGTTGAACCCTTCATGTTTAAAGTTTGGATCCACCTCCGCATCTAGTTATCATGTGGTCTGGAACTCTTGTTTCTTATTTTGGATCTTCATAACCGGATAATGGAAACATTTTTTATTACCAGTTAAGAGTATGTATTGCTCATTCACTAATATTTTCCTAGAAAATAAAATAGCTTTACACAATGATTATTTTACACATTGATGACATTTTCTGTGTTTTCAGGTAATGGAACTAAATGAGACTGATGGCAAGGTGAAGTTAACTTGCATCGGACCCGATCCGCTTGCAGATGATCAAATGGTGCAATATACAGTACCTCCAAACGTATGGTTTGGCGCATTTCCCACGAGGGACTTCAGCATTTCTGCTGACATGGAAGTAACAAAAGCGCCTGCCAGGGATGGTGAGAAGCACTTCTCCTTAGTTGGATGCACCTGTGCTCCAGCATTCCAGTTTGAAGATTTTGAACTGGCGAAACGTTCTGAGCTTGTTTCGCGTTTTCCTGCTCATGAATCCCTTGTCTCTTTGCTCACCTTCCCCGAGTGAACGTGCTTACTCTTTTGTTTCTTTTACTACTTTCTTTAAGAGATCTGTACTTGTATTGTCTCCTCCATATTTGGGCAACCTGGAGTTGGAAACCAGTTGCTCATTTTCTGTCTCATCTTAGTATTCAAGCTATTGGTGTGTAAAAGATGATCAGTGAGCTATTTAGTTGAATAATTTCCTTTTTCAGCATTGTTAACGGGTAAGGGGAGCCTTGGCTTACGGTTCCAGCCGTGAAAACAGCCTAAAAAATACAGGGTAAGGGTGCACACAATATACCCTTGCATCGGCTCTTCCTTGGACCCCGTGCATAACGGAACTTAGCGCACTGGGCTGAAAAAAAAGATTGAACCACTCCCCCTCCCCCTCCCCCTCCCCCCAAAAAAAAAACTCACATTAGAAGTAGGAAGAAGCAAGGCAGTGAAGGGAAAAAATAAAGGGAAAAGGTCTAAATTTATCCCTTAACTTTAAGAAAGGGTTTAGATATATCCTCTATTAATAGTTGACCCGGGGGAACACGTGGCAGTCCCAGGTGCCAAAATTATCCAAACATATTTGACCCCGTCTACTAACGGATATTATATCTAGACCATTCGGAAACAAAAATTGGACCTTTTTCCTATTTTAATTGTTGTCATCATAAAAATCAAAACCAAATGACACCCATTTTTACCCTTTTCATAACTATTTTTTTAGTCTTTATCCCATATTTTCCGTAACTCAAGATCAATAAAATGCTTTAGATGTAAAGAAAAGATATACTCCGTATATTTTTTAAATTTTATTTTAATAATATCCAGTAAAATTTGGACGTTGCACTAAACATATGGTTTTCTATTAGTTCCACGTACGTTGCCTTGAGGATTAGAACTATTTTGAGAAACATTAAAATATCGATTCTATAAAGGGTTTCCTATTCAAGTTCTGAAATAGTTTTGTTTAGGGGTCTACATAATTCGTGTTGGTTCGGGTTTTTTAATTATCAAACCAACTAATTGTCTTAAATTTTTAAATCTATAAACCAAACCAAACCAACAAAAGTCGGGGTTTTCAATCTTGATTTTTCTCATATTTTTCGATTTTTTCGGGTTTCTCGGGTTTTTTCCGACAAAATCTTCATAGCATAAAATATATAATTTGTGCGCTAATATTTCTTAGGTCCAAGTATGATAAAACTATATAAGATGTTACCCAATAAAATAATACAGAATAATGTGAGATGATCACGATTATACTAAAATACTCAACAAATCGCATAAAATAATTATTGCTAATTAATAAGCCATAATAAAAATAAATATAATCTAAAAGTACTAAGTCATGCTAAAATAAGTACTAAGTATTAATTACATAACTAAAATAATATTAAAAGTAAGTTATGCATTTTCACAATATAAACCAATGCAAAACTAAAAAAATAAATATCCAATACTATTGTCATTTCTAGTATTGATTGAATTTTTTATTAGCATTAGTATTGATTTGATTTTTTACTTTGGGCTTTATTTAAGTTACTAACTTTTATGGGCTATAAAATATATTTGATCATTCAAAAATTCTAAGTCCAAGCTTGAAGTTAGGGATGTACAAAGAAAACCGACAAACCGCACCAACCCGATAATCCGAGTCAAACCGAGAAAAAAAACCTGACTATGGGTTGGTTTGATTTGGTTTGGTATTGAAAAAAAAAACCCGACCATAATTGGTTTGGTTTGGTTTTAACTAAAGAAAGTCAAACCGAAACCAAACCAACCCGACATTACATATATAGAAATTATAGATATATTTAATATATAAATATACTTATTGTGATGTAATTTATAAATATTTCAAGATTTCATAATTTTATTTTTTGAGGTATTATTTCAAGGTTGGACTTAGAACTTTTGAATGTTCCAATAAGTTTTATAGCCATTAACATTAGTAAATTAATTAGTGCTAACAAAAGCCTAAACCAAAATCAAATCAATATTAATGCTAACAAAAGACATTTAATTCAATATTACGAACGAGAATGTATTGAATATCTATGTTTTGTTTTGCAATAATTTAGATAAAAATGCATAACCTATTTTTATTTTTTCTTTAGCATTTAGTCATGTATTTAATACTCCCTTATTTTAGCATGATTTAGTAATCTTAGATTATGTTTATTTTTATTATGGCTTTTTAATTAGCAATATTTATATTACATAATTTTATTGTCTTTATTGTTGAATATTTTAGGATAATGCCATGACATATCATATTTTGTATTATTTTCTTGGAAAATACTTTATATAGTTGTATCTTACTAGGACTAAAGAAACATTTTGAGCATAATTTATATGTTTTGTTCTACGAAAATTTTACGGGAAAAAACCCCGAAAAAACCCGAATAACCCGAAAATTCGAGAAAACCCGAGAAAAACCGAGAGTGAAAAACGCGAGTTTTATTGGTTTGGTTTGGTCTTTGGATTTAATAATCCGACACAATTGGTTTGGTTTGGTAATTGTAAAATCCGAACCAACCCGACCTATGTACACCCCTACTTGAAATAATACACTAAAAGAGAGAATTATGAAAAAAATTAAATGTATTTATAAATTACATTATAATTATTATTTTTATGTATAAAACAATATTAGACCTTGTATACATGTAATGTCGGGTTGGTTTGGTTTCGGTTTGACTTTTTTTTAGTTAAAACCAAACCAAACCAATTATGATCGATTTTTTTTTCTAACACCAAACTAAATCAAACCAAATCATAGTCAGATTTTTTTTCTCGGTTTAACTCGAATTATCGATTTGGTGTGGTCTGTCAGTTTCCTTTGTACACCCCTAATTTTATTAATCTCCTTAACCAAGTTGTTAGTAGCTAATACCTAAGATCAGAGAGTGGAAATTCAACCTTTTGCCTTTAATCAACCACTAGAGTCTCTTTTTTTTTAACTTCCTCCGATCCATAACCAATTTGTTTTGGGTATACTCATTAAGGAAATACTAAATTCTAAACAAAAATAGTTAGTGTGACTAAACTATCCTTAATTAAATGTTGCAGCATAATTTAATGTAAAGAGTAAAAGACTTTTTAGGGATACATATATAAGGGTAATTTTGGAAAAACAATTGAATTTTTTCTTGATTATATAAATGAACACTTCTTTTGGACCAAAATGAAAAGACAAATAATTGGTCACTTATTGTGAACAAAGGAGAGTATTTATTACAACGAAGATAAGCAAAGAGAAAATAATACTAGAATTAATTCGACATACATCTTACCAATTAGTTATCTTAATTAAGCGACATTTTTAAGATGGACGTATTCTTAAGCTAATATATTAGCTATGTATTAGAATTAAACTTTAGAGGACCCAAAGTTTCTGCCCTTGCAAAATCAAGAAGCTGTTTCAAGATTTAAATATTATGAGTTTGATTTCGAAATTTCACTATAATTCATTTGATTTACTGTATTTATTTAGTGATTTTTTTAATACATATATAGAATCCGAGCCAAAGTTAGCGGATTCATATCCTTAACTAGTACATCTCATCCGCCCCATGTAAAATATGTAGAGTGATACCTCGATCTCATGGATGACAACGTTTTTTTTAATTGAAATAGAGTGATGTGCCAAATCCTACTTTTCACTTTGCACATTTAGAGATAGTTTGCCCTGAGATAGAATATGTAGTTGGAAGAGAACGCCACGTATATCAGTTCAACTTCATCAAAGGCCTTGTAGAGAGGGAAACAACCATTAATAATACATACTAGTCAAAGTCAAGAAATTCCATTCTCTTTCTCATGGAACCCTTAAGTTCTGCTGCATCCTTGTCTGCCTTTTGAACCTGCATGTGACAAAAAAAAAAAAAATTTTAATAGAAGGTAAAAACTACAAAATTTACTAGCTTATTTAATATCAGAACTCCAAAAGTTTTTTTTTCTTTCTTAAATTTTGAATATTCTTTCTTAAACTTTGTATTCAGTCGTCGTTATATAAAATAAAAGAAGAGAGAGTAACACATAAAAGTCAGCTGTTAGGCAACTAGGCAAGAAAAATACATGCATGCTGCTTGTTATAGTTTATTTATGTGTTAATACGTCATACCCTTGTGATTTCTGCAGCGGACACACAAGTCATGTGTGGAGAAAGCTCCTCCTCGGCAGACTCCTACACCATTACTATTAGCCATTAACAAGATTTAAAAACATATATGAGACATTAGTGTAGCTAAAACGAAGATTTAGGATATTAAATAAGTGAATGCATGATTTAGAAGAGCCTTGAAGTAACGGTAAAATTGTCTTCGTGTGATCTATATGTTAGGGATTAGAGCCGTAGAAGCAGGCACTAGTTAATACTTGCATTAAGGTAGGTTGCCTATATCATATACCTCTTGGGGTGTGGCTCTTTCCCGGACCCTGAATAAATATAGGGTGCTTTGTGCACTGGACTGCCCCTTTAAATGCATGAATATCACTGCACTTACTACAACAACAACAACAATAACAACCCAGTATAATCCCACTTAGTGGGGTCTGGGGAGGGTAGTGTGTACGCAGACCTTACCCCTACCCCTACCCTGGGGTAGAGAGACTCTTTCCAAATAGATTCCCGACATCCTTCCCTCCAAGAACTTCCCACCTAGCTGTTGGGAAGACTCGAACTGCACTTACTACTACTTTCTGACAATTAGAACAGATTTAATATAGATATATGTTTTTTTCTTTAAAATCAATATATATAAAGTCAAGAACTAGTAGGTATGATTGCACTCGTTGTGTTAGCCTGCCTTTGTTATTGTTCGATATTGGATTTGGGTCGCCTGTATGGACTGACCCGATCCATTTTAAAGGAGATATGATTAAAGGAAGTTACCTAGGGAAGGTTTAACTCCTAAAAAATAAAATTACTGTACGTTGCGAAGTAAGGGGATCAACGTGGATCAGTTTCTCATAGTTTTTTCTCTGACAACTTCCCCTCTCTTTATAATCAAGGCTCTCCTTCTTCAGAAAAAGATACTCTGAGCAATTCTCCCTACAAAGACAGAAACACACTAAAAGCAAGAATGCATCTAGTTTGTGAAAAATATTTCGTTTCCAAGAGAGATGAAGTCGGACTTGAGCAATTGATCAAAGTAGGTTCTGCAAGACTTCAGCTACTGTTAACAGGTACACAAATCGATATCCCTGTTACTCGATTTTAGTCAATAGTTATGGTACTCGATATACACACATAAGAGGCTGCATGAGGAGAGTACTCCGTCTCAAGACACAAGTACACTAATTATATACATCGACGGTATAAAAGACCACACATAATTTACAAATTAGCAATCATATTTGTTGCATAATTTACAGATTAGCAATCATATTTGTTAGTATATGGAAGGAGAGCATTGGAGCAATGGTAATATTATCTCCGTGTGACCTATATATTACGGGTTTGAGTCGTGGAAACAGCCACTGATGTTTGCATTATGGTAGATTGTCTACATTATATCCCTTGGAATGCGACCCTTCCCCGGACTCTACGCGGGATGCTTTGTGTATCGGTATGCCCTTTTTATATTTTGTTAATATATGAGTAGTATTTTTTTTAAGTGATGCGTCGTGTAAAAATTCTTGACACAGTCAGTGTAAAAAGTTAAACTCTAGTGTATTAACTATATTACCCGTTCGCCGATCAGCACAACATTCTCCCCACGAACAATGTAAAGGCCCAAAGGTATGTCGCAATAGAGATTTCCAACCATTACTCGTTCAGATGTACCTTCCAATACTATATTTGCTATTCAAATAGTAAAAGAACAAATTAAAATGTAAACAAGTCTCATAAGGCATAAAAAATAGTAGTATAATATATAGGAATAAATAACAAGAAATACTCAAGCTCAATAACATAAATTTACCATATTGATCGAAAGAACGGAAAGTTGCCAACAGTTTTCTGCCATCTCGTAGTAATATAAGAATGTTTCCTATTAAAAACAGTTATTCACTCTTATAAAGACCATGAAAATTCAGTATGCATGACCAGAGACGAATTCAAAATCTAGAGTCAGTCGGTTCACAACAACAACAATAATAACAACAACAATGACAATCCGGTGAAATCGCACTAGTGTAATCTGAGAAAGATAGTATATACGCAGATATTACCCCTACCTCGAAGGGTAGAGAGAGACTGTTTTTGAAAGACCCTCGGCTCAAGAGGACGAAAAGAAGACAAAAGGAGGCGATATATTAGTACAATCAATAAAAACCATAGAAAAAATATCAACATCACAAGAACCAGGAAATAGATAGAAAACAAAGCAATAACCGGTAGATAAAGCCTGACACTAAGAGAATGTTATATATTGTATGTATACAATTATTTTTTGCATATATATACATATTCTGAAAGCAATGAATTCAGTTGAATGGCATATCAACCCAGTAATATAAGAGTAATATAAGGGTAAAAGTAATTTTTTTTTTAGATATACATACTCTATAACAACATTTCACCATCACTGCCAACCATTATTCATGTTATGTTATGATATAGGTTTTCTATAACAGAATTTATTATAGCAGCCAAAAAATATTAGAACAAACAAGTCTGTTATAAATATGTTTGATTGTATTCCCTTTTAACATAAGGAGAATTTCTAGATATACTTGTATTTTTGCCCCCTTTTTTTTTGAATTCCCTTATTAAAAATTCTTGGCTCCGCTAATAAATCCGCCATTGTGCATACAAACCAGAATGAATTATGCCGCATTATTTCATGTCGAAATTAATTCACCAAATAATTCCACAGATAAATTACTGAAAAGAGAAAAAATAAGGGGAAGAATTAAAAAGATTTCATACTATCAAGATAACTTGCAAGGCTAGAAGAGAATAAATTGTATTCTGATGAGTCTGACGAAGACATGGATACTCAGTTTATATATTGTCTCGAGCAATCTTCACTTCAACCTTAAAAACCATTCAAACTAAGTGTTTCCTTGCTTGTTAGCGCTGTTTTTTTTTTTGCAGCGCAAAATAAAAAATTAGTTCATGCTACGACGATCAATACGGAATTAAGACAAGATGTTTATAAGATGAAAAAATGGCATCAGGAAAGTAAGATGAGGAGTAGTGTGGAGTACCTAGAAATGACATTATTATAAACTATATATATACACTATATATTTATCAGAAAAAAAGTCATTTACTTTAAGATAAGATTTAGTTGGTTTTTTTTTCAAGTGGTGTAAGTGTTTGGTGAACCTTTTTGGACGGTGGCTTTGCAGAAAAAGGGATACCATCTTTTTCTCATTCCCAATTTTCCATGATTCTCTTCTTGACATTTTCCTAACACTAAATCCTTGTAGGATGCTACATTACATAGAGCACTAGTGTTTTACTTATGAATTTAATTAGTTTTATATATATATATATATATATTAACTCTGTAAATAATTTTTATATTAGCAGTGTATTTTACTGATATAATACTTTTAATCCTATATTTTGTAGGTTAATCATGTTACGCTTGGTATACTTATTTATAATTATAAGTTAATTATAATTGATATTATAAAAAAAATTATACACTGTCACCGCACAAAACATGACACTTCACTTTAGACAAAGTAAATTCCAGACACAGATTTTAGTCAGTTTAGTTTAGTTTGCGAGCAGTGTATGTTATATTGAAGATTCAAGACACTTTCACAAAGTGCAAATGGAGAGAATAAGAAAGGAGCAACAACAACAACCTAATATAATCCCACTTAGTCGGGTCTGGGGAGGGTAGTCTTCCCTCCAAGAACGGGGAGACTTGAACTCACAACCTCTTGGTTGAAAGTGGGGATTGCTTACAATCATAGCAACCCCTCTTGTCATGGAGAGAATAAGAAGGAAAGAATAAAATATGGGAGACGCGCACGAGTAGCCACTTTCAATACTGCTATTTAAAATATATTCATAATTTATAATGCATTTAAATATAACTAATCTAATTGTCCAAATTTTGGGACTATTTGAATTTTCTATCCTTATATTTGAGCTGCTAATTTGGAATTCAGGACGTGTCTTAAATTTTTGAGCTGCTAATTTGAAATTCAAGACTAAGTATCTTATATTTCTGAATAGTTAATTTAAAATCCAGAACATAAGATTCGAATTTTTGGGCACAAGTTTGAACTTTAGGGCACAATGTCTTGAAGTTTGGAACCTTGAAATTTAAAATTTTGGATGTCGTGTCCTGAAGTTTGAATGGATTGGTTAACCTTTAAATATATTATATACTGTGGATATATTCCACACAATATACTAAATATGGCTAATCTTTAAATACATTATAAACTGTGGATATATTTCACACAACATGCTAAAAGTGGCTACTCGGTGTCTTTTTTTTTTGGTAATTAAGACATACATTAAAAATACATACTAAGAGTTATTACATAGTGTATTACAAATGGGAATTGTTCTAGGACACATAGTTCCTAGCTTGCNCTTTTTTCCGGAATCACTGTTTGGGTATGAAAATTTCAAATTTCTCTTGAGTTGAATTTCGGAATTTTTCAAAAATTTGAAAAGTTTTCAAAATTTTCACTCAAATCACTCACAAAAATTCAAAAACAGCTCCAAATTATATTTATGTCCAAGCACAACTCTAATTTTCAAATACTATTTTCACTTATTTTTTTCTTTTGTTAACTTTTTTTAGTAATTTCACAATTCTCAGGTCCAAAAGCCCACTAAGATACATAAAATAAAATGGAGGGAGTATTATATATGTTGGTGATTTGATGTTACATGCAATTCATATTAATTGGTGTTCATTACTCATTAGATTTTACTAGGGGTAGACATCGGTCGGTTCGGTTCGATTTTATTGAATTTCGGTTCGATTTATTCGATTTTCGGTTTGTGATTTTAATAACCAAAGCCGAACCATAATAACTTTGGTTCGGTTTATTTATTCATGTTCGGTTTGATTTAATTGGTTTGATTTTTTGTTTTCTAGCCATGACAAAAATAGTACGAAACAACAAAAATAGATTACTTGTTGACAGAAAAAGACAAAAGAAATAAGAAATCCTATCAAATACACTAAAAAGATAAGAATTTTTATGCAAGAGTTATAGAAGCCCAGCTTAGCTAAAGAGTTTGAAATATGATTTATTTTTATGGGTTACTAATTAATTTTATTTATTATGGATGATCCAATATAAAGTAAACTTCATTTATGTTTGTCTATATATAGAATTTAAAAGTTTGCGGCAATATATATACTTCATTCACGAAGTAATATTATTAATCAACAACTGATGCAATGCTTTATGAATGTTCTTCCTTTTTTTATTTTGGTCGTTTCCTTTACTCTCTTCCTTTTGATGTATTTTTAGTTTCTTTTTTCTTAAAAGTTTTTAAATTATGGATGAGGCCGTCAATAAGTGAAGAGAAGGGAAAATAAGGGAAGGAAGAAAATTTAAAATTCTATATCTAACTAATATATAGAGTGGAGATCCAACCAAATTTTTTTTTGGTAATTAAGACATATATTAAAAACACATACTAAGAGTCGTTACATAGTGCATTACAATTGGGAACTGTTCTAGGACACGTAGTTCCTAGCTTGTCCCTTTCCAAAATAGAAATAACAAAAGTAGGTGGAATAAGATAAGTTGTTAAGCTTGCAAAAGTTGTTAAGCTGCTTCCATTCTTTGCCATTAAGTCAGCCGCTAGTTAGCCTCTCTGTAGACGTGCTGCAGTGGCAGGTCACCTGCTCTACTCAATAGGCATCTGCAATCATCAATCAGATTAAAGGCACAGTTCTTGTTATGGATTAAATTAATGAGCTCCTTACAATCTGTTTCAACGCTGAGGGGTAGGTAATTATTTTCTATAGCTAGTTTCAAACCATGCAGTAGTGCTAATGTTTCCATATATATATATATTGGTTGCATGTGAAAGACCCATGTTATATCCCAAAACCCAGTCCCCGTTTCCTTTACGTATGATTCCCCCTATTCCGCCTTTGCCCGGATTGCTATAGCATGAACCATCCACATTTAGCTTGTAGCAATTTTCTTCAGGTGGGTTCCATTTGATGAGAATGATATCTCTATAAGTAGCAGGCCGATTTTGATTTGTAGCCTGGAGTTTATATTCCTTGGCTTTGTTAACGATGTTTTTTAATAAGAGAGGTTTGTTATTATTATTGAATATCGTCTCATTTCCGTGCAGCCAGATGTGCCAGAGGATAAAAGGAATAACTTCAGACCAGACGAGATATCCATTAAAACCCGTATTTGAGTTACTTTGAGGTTTTAGCCAGTGGAGTAATGTGTACTTATCTGGTGGCTCTGGAGGTAACTGGCTAAAACCTGCTTGGGCCCATATCGTTTTAGAGTGCTTATATCTAAAGAGCATATGCATTGTATCTTCCCTCTCAGTGCTATAGAGGTGACAATCTGGAGAGTTGGTTATATTCCTGTTGAAGAGCATTTGAGCTGTGGGGAGTTTATTATGGATAGCCGTCCAGAGGAAGAATTTTATTTTATTAAGAGTTTTGATTCTCCATAGCCATTTATAATCTTGAGTATCCCCCTCATCTTTACCTTGTAGCATAACATAAGCAGATTTGATGGTGAAGGATCCGTTAGAGTTCTTTCCACAACTATAATTATCTTGGATAGGTTGTATTTGCTTGATATAAGTGCTGTATATTTTATTCTTTACTTCAATGGGGAGTTGGAAAGATAAATTATTCAAGTTAAAAGAGTTGGTATCAATGATTTTTGATAGTGTTTGATGCTGTTCATGCTTCATTAAAGGACCTTGTATTTGGGCTCTTAGTGATTCCTTTGTTCCTAGTCAGCCGTCTTTCCAGATCCTAATTAATTTCCCAATGTATGCCTGTCTTACAGATGTTAGAGCGCTGGATTATGTTTTTCCAAATATGGGAGCCATTTCCCTCCATGAGATTCCAACATTGTTTGGTATTATTTTTATCATACCTGCTATGAAGTACCATACTCCATAGACTATTATTCTCTTTTTTATATCGCCAAGCTAGGCTAGCACTGAAGGATTGGTTTTTCCATTTTGTTTTGTATAGTCCCAACCCCACATCTTTCTTTTGCTTTGTGACAATGTCCCAATTTATTAAATGGCATTTCCTTTTTTTAGAGGTACTCCCCCATAAGAAGTTTCTTTGTATTTTATCAATATTCTTTATGGTGGTTTGTGGGAGGTTATAAATTTGCATTACATGATTAGGTATTGCAGCCAGAGTTAATTTTTTGAGAGTTGTCCTCCCAGCTATATTGAGGAAGTTGATTTTCCATCCTTTTAGCCTACTGTCCATTCGATCAATGATATACTGGAAGTCCTTCTTTGAAGGGTTGGAGAATCCTATAGCGAACCCTAGATACTTCCCAAAATCTCTAATATGATTTATAGCAAGACAATTGCTAAAGTCGTTCTTCAAATTAATAGGCATGTTCTCTGAAAATATTAGCTTTGATTTGTTAAAGTTGATGGATTGCCCTGAGTGTTCGCAAAATTTATTTAGGGTATCTATTATAGAGTTGCAACTTTTTTGGTTAGCATTTGTTAGAAGGATTAGATCGTCTGCGAAGAATAAGTGGGATAGAGGAGGACTGGATGGGGAGATTTTAACTGGATCCCATCTACAACAGTCGATTTCGTGGTGGATTAGTCGTGATAACATTTCCATGCAGATGATGAAAATATAGGGGGATAGTGGGTCGCCTTGTCGGATACCTCTGGTTGGTTTAAAGAATTCAGAATTGGAGCCGTTAACTATGATAGAGGTAGACGTGGTAGATATACAAGACATGATTAGGTCAATTAGATCTTGGGGGAAGTTTAAGGAGGTTAGTGAGAATTTTATAAAGGACCATTCCAGCTTGTCGAAAGCTTTTTCCAAGTCTATTTTAATCAGCATTTTCCCTTTTTGTCCTTTTATTTTTTTAAAGTGGTTAAGGGTCTCGTGAACAATAATAACATTATCTGAAGAGTGTCTTCCCTTCGTGAAGCTATTCTGAGTTGGTGGATTAGTTTGGCCAGAAGGGGTTTTATTCTATTTACAATAACTTTTGTAATTACTTTATAGGCTGTATTACACAAGCTTATAGGTCTATATTGCTTAATGGTTTCCGCATTTTGGAACTTAGGTATTAGGCATATATAGGTGCTATTCATATCCTCAGCCATTTTCCTTTCCCTAAAAGTATTTTGGCAGAAATTAATTAGAGCTTCTTTAGTTTCATTCCAGAATTTTTGATAAAAGAATGGATGTAGACCATCCGGCCCAGGGACTTTGTAAGGTTTAAAAGAATCCAGAGCACTTTTAATTTCATGGACTGTGACATTTTGGCACAAGTCTTTTTGGACTGTATTATTCAGGATTGCATAGAAGGACATATAATGGCTCGTTTTATGGGACTTGTTATGGCTTGTGGTGAAGAGTTTATTGTAGTAATTGTAAATTAGAGATTTCACTTCTTTTGGGTCGTAAAACCAATTGTCCACTTCATCTTTTAGGCTAAGAATTCTGTTTTTCCTTCTTCTTTGCATTGTAGTAATGTGAAAAAATTTTATGCTCGCATCTCCTTCATTTAACCACTGTATTCGAGATTTGAGTCTCCAAAATTCCTCCTCTAATTTTAGAATATCATTTAATTCTTTCAGTAGATTTGTTTCAAGATCTAAAAGGAATTGACTTGTTGTATAGTTTGGGGAATTCTGGATCCCGTTAATTCTAGCAACTAGTATATTTTTTTTGTGAAAAATATTACCAAAGGTACTAGTATTCCATTCTTTTACGTTTTTAGTAAAGAATTCAATTGCTCCTAGTATATTGTCCTGATTGGTCCATGATTCCTTAACAAGGTTTTTAAAGGAGGGGTGGGATAGACACATGGATTCCAACCTAAAGATGTTATTACTATGAGAAAAGTTCTTGAAGAGGTCTAATTTTATAGGACAGTGATCGGAATGAATTCTAGTTAAATGAGTAACATGAGCTTCCTTAAAAAGATTAATCCAGTTTGCGTTTGCTACATATCTATCTAGACTTTCCATTATTAGAGTTCTATTTTTTTTTCTTTTATTAGTCCAAGTATATTTTGAGCCCTTATACCCTAAGTCCATGAGTCCACAGTAGTCTAATCAGTTAAGAAATTTTGAAACCCTAGGGTAACTAATAGGGAGGCCTCTGAATTTTTCATTTGATTTGGTGACTTCATTGAAGTCTCCTGTGACTAGACAGGCCCCCTTAAAACTATTTGCTACTATTTTTAAATTGTTCCAAAGAATAATTCTATCTTCTAATAAGGTACTAGCATAAACAATAGAAAGTAGACAAGGTTCTAAGTTAGAATTATTTACCTTGATCATGGCATGAATCCCTTGGTCAGTTGTTCCAATTTAGTCCACAAAATGTCTCCTGCGTTCCACATCATGACCATGCCCCCTGAGATACCTTGTGTCGCAATTTGTGCCATGTTAGTGAAGCCAAAACTATTCATGAGAGTTCCATGGTCCGCCAGCTTTGTTTTCAAAAGTGCAACTAGGAAGGGCCTGTTATAATCTAGCATCGACCTAAAAGTTCTTCTAAACTCTTCATTCCCCGCTCCCCTACAATTCCATACAATCATACTCATTGGTCTAGATGGGGGTGGGGTGTTCTCCTCCGCTTGTGCATGGGGTGGGCTTGCCAAGTTCATGTTGGCATACATCGTCGGGATCATTACTATTCCGTATTTGTAGATTGTTGGAGCGGTCAATTCCCTTATATTGATCGAGCATTTCCTCAAATTCAACGGGCAACGTAAGATTACCGTTTTTTCTCTTCTTTCCTTGAACACTAGTGTTTTTGACGTGCGTAGCATGGCATATTCCACTCTTCTTGCTATTGATGTTCCTTCCCCTTCTCCCTCCTCATCCGTCAGTGGCATTGTGGGAGTTTGGGTAGTGTTATTTTGTGCTTGCTCGACATTGGAGTAGTTCATGTGAGGAGGGTTGTTGATGGTGGGGTTGTTGTGGAAAAGTGGTAAGTTCATGCTTAGGGGAATGGGGGTGCTTGGGTTATTCCTCTGTAGACGGTTCCATGGGGATGGATTTGCCCCTATGGTTGGGAGTTGTTGGAAAGGTTGGGGCTGTGGGTTCATGAGGGATAGCCATGGGTGATTGGCTACATTGTCCAACCCAATCCGAAGACCCTCCGTTACAATTTGGGCTAGGTAGCTTGGGTTCTCTATTTGGATTATGATGTCCCTCCCCTCTAGATGTAGGTTCATGTTTAGAGAGAATCCCGGTAGGCCGTATCACTTTCACATAAAATATACTATATGATTTATTTTAATATAGAAATATTATTTTGGTAGTTGAACAAATTGAAAGTATGGGAAACTTCTTCAATGATCCACAACCAAATACTTCATTTTTATCCATGTTTACCCTAAAATCTGAGTAACAATCAAACTTATATTGTGGGTTTAAGGATATGTGATTTAATCCAATACTAACTGATAAACAAGGATTCAAGTGTATAATTTAAAGAGTAAGGCAAGTCAAACCAGTATGTAAGCAAGTCTCCACCTCGAGCTATGGCAACCTCGAGGTAGGTGAATAAGAACAATAAAATAACAACAATAAGCAAGAAAGTGATGTATGTACATTCTCTTGTCAATGATTGATGTGTTACAAATGATTGAGATCCCCTTTATATAGTAGGGGAATCCTAAATAAGGTCCCTTGCTAATTACAGTGAGGAATATTTTTATACAGTTGTCTAACCGCCTAATACAAATCCGTCCTAGAAATTACACCGTGATCTTAGGGCCTCCGGGGGTCCACATTAAACTCGTTCTCGATGCGACCCTTCAAGCCTACAAAATCGGGGACACCTGATTTTGACCGTATACAAATAGTCCCCGATTTTATTAGAATAAAATGATAAGAAATGACTTGAGCCTCGATTTTTCGGAGTCCTTGATGATGACGTTATTCCCGTGATGTAGGCGCTCGAAGTGACCGAAAAGTCCCGTTGGTTTGCTTCCCAAAACATTAAATGCTTCACCAGTGGTGGTTGGCCACTAGCGCCGTCGAACCGTCACCGCTTGCGTATAAATACAAGGCTCAAATTCGAATAGAAAACTTTACCTCCATCTTCAAACTTCCTTAATCTCCCCCCTTCTTCATCTTCCTCTCTCATTACCTGTTACTCTTGACCTTTTAGTGCTAAGAGATATCAAACTCCGTCTATCTCCGCTTCCTCTAACTCGAATCAAAGGCAAAAACCTCCAAAACAGTTCCTCAAAAGGAGAAAGCTTCCTCCTCCTCTTACCGACTGACCAATGATAAAGCACCAGCCCTTTACGAGATTATTCCCGGACCTTGTGTCAGAAAAAAATACTTCAACATTAAAAATTTCCCCATAATTCCTGGTCGATGCGAGCGTGTATCGAGGTATATTTGCTCAATAACGGAGATGCATCTCAAGGCCATGAAGAAGGACTGTGACTGGGAGGACAAGGTCGTGGTACAGATCCCTGCCCAGAGGAGAGTATCACTACTCATGTAGAGGGGTTCTTAAGTGTTTACACTTACCCCTTCACATTGGGTTCCCTCGATCTAATTGTGATCGACTTCTGCAAAAGGTATCAAGTCACCCTCGGCCAGATCCACCCTTTATTTCTGGCGTATAGTGATCATTCTTCGCTATTTCTCCAGTAAGGCTGAGGTGCTGGAGTTGACCCTCAATCACCTCATCTGATTGTATCAGCCTCAACTTTTCTGAGGGTTGATCAAGCTCCAACACCGATCGACCAAGGCCTTCCAGTAATGACGAGGATAAAGATCGGGGCTGGATGAGCCGATTCGTATAAGTGAGGACCTCCGACGTCATCCTAGAGGGGAAAATTCCATTCCTAGAAAAGTGGAATCCCGATCATAAGTGAAGTTTTTACCTAGTAGCTTCTTGTATACTCTGTTTTAGCGTTGCGTAATGCCCATATTTTTTTGAAGCGGTCACTTGGATGCCTCATGCGTCCGTCGACCTCGAGGCCTACGTCTACAAATTAGTTGCGATCTCCTTGTATGACGAGTGCCGATGGCGTGACTTGGCGAGGTGCAGATGGGAAGCCAAACACCACGGTAAGTTCTTCTCACAAGTTTTCAATGCTTTCCCCTTTACCTAATATGATACTTTACTCATACCTATTTTTTATTCCTGTAGGCATTGGAGATGTCTCTGAAATGAGGCCAGCCTCGCTCGGGGAAGAGATCGAGTCCCCAATTTCAAAATCAGGGAAAGATAATAAGAGAAAAAGGGTTTCGAAGTTCGAAAACACTAAAGATGGAAAGGGTCCTACTTGAAGACATATAAGGAATCTTCTCCATGTGGACATAGACTCAGTCCACCAGCTGAATGACGAACAAGAAGACGAGGGTAAAGAATCGGCCCTGGGGACCCAAACCAAGAAACCAGCCGAAGCTGCCAATCCCTCCGAACCGGAGACCCTGACTCATGGTGAGGAGACTCCGAAGAAAGACGTGGGCAAAACCCGTGAATAACCCAAGGGCGAGATTGTTTCTCAACCATCAATAAACACACCAAAGGGTGGTTCCGAAAATCCAGAACTGAACAGAGAGCCCCAAGAGATCTTCTCGGGGCCATGGAAATAAGTCACTCTCCTCCTCTACTGGCTTATTCTAAAGAGGGATAAGGGAATACCAAGCTATGAGAACGCCTGACTTAAGTGGAGTCCCCAGTGAAGATGATCCTTTATGACATTGCTTTACTGGGGTCGATGATGCCGCCGATCTCAACGATGTATCTACTCTCTTCGAAGAGGCTCAACATCTTTTCTCTCAAGCTAGTATTAATTCCTATCGTTGCAATTTCTTCTTCTCCCCTTATCCTAACTGATATCTCTTTTTCTACATAGGCCTTTACCAGGTTAGGGCCGACCAGAGCCAGTGTGAGTCCAAGAAGACCTCGGATGAAGGGAAGGCCCTGAAGCTCCTTTGGAGGCAATGGGAGGAGGAGTTCAAGGACCTTCGGGCAGGCTGAGCCAGACAAGCAGTTAACTGTCATTTTGAAAGAGTATGGCCTACTCGACCCAAATGTGTAGGCTAACACTTTAGTGTCTCAGCTGCAGCAAAAACTGGAGATGAACCGGCTGCCTCGAGGGGAGGTCGATCATGTTAAAGTTGACTGCAATCGGTGGAGGGAAAATATGGACCGACTTATTATGGAGAAAGAGGCTGCTCTAGCTGAGCTAGTATCGGCTGAGGCCCAGCTCCGGGGTGCTAAAGTGAAAAGTTCGGCCCAGACAAAAAGGATCGACGAGCTCGAGGTCAAACTTGCCGAAGCGGGGGATGAGGTTGTTGAAGCCAGGGCTGAGGTCGAGAAGACGAAGGCCACAAATGATAAAACCATTGTCGTGTACTTAAGGGATGCTGAGGTTGCTCAAATGGAGCTAAGGAATGCCTCCGACCGTGAAAAATAGAGCAATAATTTAGCAAGTGCCAATCTCAAAGGGAGACCCTCGAAGAAATCCATGCTCGAGGTTTCGATCACACCGGAGAGATAACTCAAGCAAAGGCGCTCGAAGCTAATGCCAAATTTCTTTTCTCCTCCGATGACAATGATGATGATGAAGGCAACCAAGGTGGGTCCGACATTGAAGATAGGCCCGAAGAGGAAGCTGCTCCCGAAGGAGAGACCAGCCCTGGGCAGATAGGATTTTTTTCTTCTCTTTTTGTATTTTCCTTTTTGTAAGACCTTTTGTTAGTCTCTTGTACATATCCTTTTTCAGGTATATAAAAAAAGAATTTCCTTGAATGTTTTCTCAACGTTTGTTGCCTTATAAATTTTTTGTAATAATTTCATTCTTCAAACGGTATGTTCAAGAATTTATTTTGGATGGCTTCATTAAAGTTGCCGTGGTCGAGTTTGAATAAGGTTTGAACTTTGGGGCACAGAACCTTAAGGGATTGCGCCGGATAATGATGAGTCCCCGAGCCATAATCAACGTATTGTTTTATTTGGGCTCGGGATCCCTTGGATTCGGATCGGCTGAGAATAAGATCTCGAACCCTAAGTGTATCGGCCCTTAGGCTCTTTTAGATCGGGCCATTATGGCCTCTAAGAGATGGCTATTATTTTCCCTTTTCGTGTTAGTAGACTTAGTAAAAATTTATTTATGCCTTGGTTCGCATTTTGTACCCATTGAGTTTTTTGAGGGTTTAGTGTCGATCAGAACCCTTTTGTTTTTTGTGCCTTAGAACAAGTTTGTGTTTGAATAATTTGATACCTCATAAGATTTCTCGAGGGCCAAATTTTTTGAAGCCTTTTGATTATTTTGCCGAGGGTAGGCTTTACTAACCGTCTTTTAGAGATTCGAAAGCCGATTTTTATTGCGAAATTTAGATGTCTCTGAGCCACGTTATTTTAGCCGTAGCCTCTATTTCGTCCATAGCCTTTAGTATGGACATAACCTTCGTGCCTTTTGGACTTATTCCCGATAACATTTTGAACTTGTTCGAAATGTTAGTCCCCGAGTATGATGGCTTTGGACTTTACGTCAAGGGGTGCCTTTTTGAGGTCTTACGAATCCGATTTTAGATAACTCGAATGTATTAACTGTCGATGACAGTCCTCGAGTATTCGAGGTGTATTTGTGTTTTGACACTTGAGCCATTTTTTCACAGAATCAGAAGTATAAAGTTCATATAGTAGCAAATTGCTTTGAGACACAAAGTGTTTGATATATGATGAATGCTTCTTTGAATAATTCATACATGTGTGCATGTTTTGCCATCGGGACTCGACTATTCTATATGGACATGGTTCATCCGACCGTTTGGCCCATTATAAAGTTTTCCTATCGAGAACCTTTTTAGCGTAAATTATTTTTCTTGAAAATATAACCTCCGAGGGTGATGCCCCCAGTATTCGAGGTTGATTGAAAAGAAGCCTTGGATACTATTGAGTTATCCTTAGGTAGCACATAGTTGTTGCCTAGTTAAAAACCTCTCCGGAAAAATTCATTTGGGATAAAACCCGATCTAAGGGAAAATGAGTGCAACCCGTACTTTAAAACCTAAGGTCTTCATGTAGAAGGGTTCTCTCGACGTCTTCGATCGAACACCTATAATAAGTTAGTCCCAAATACAAATGGAAAAGGGGAAGAAGGTCATACCTCAGCAATTATATCATTTGAGTAGTGATAGATTCCAATTGTTTGGCAATTGTTCTACTTCCATCGTACCGAGTTTGTAAGATCCTTTTTCGATGACTCTGATGAATCGATATGGTCCTTCCCAATTCGGGCCTAGTTTCCCTTCATTCGGCTCGCGAGTATTGAGGGTTACTTTCCGTAGAACTAAGTCCCCGATCTTGAAATGGAGAAGGTTGGTTCTTCTACTATAATATCTCTTAATTCTTTGCTTCTGTGCAGCCATCCAAAAAAGTGCAGCTTCTCATTTTTCATGTAATAGCTCGAGGCTAGTATTCATAGCCTTATGATTTGATTCCTCCGATGCATGTCAGAATTTGGAGCTGGATTCCCCGACCTCGATCGAAATTAAGGCCTCCGAGCCATATACTAAAGAGTATGGGGTTGCCCTTGTGATGGACTTCGATGTCATTCGATATGCCCTAAGAACCTCGGGCAGAACTTTTCTCCATTTCCCTTTAGCGTCGTTCAACCTTTTCTTTAAGTTTTGAATGATAGACTTGTTTGTCGATGGCCTGTCCATTTCCGCACGGGTGATACGGCGTTGATAGGATCCCTTTTATTTTGTGTGCTTCGAGGAACTCCGTTACCTTGTTGCCTAGGAATTTCTTCTCGTTTTTGCATACGATTTCAACAGGTATCCCGAATAGATACACGATGTGGTCCTAGATAAAGTATATAACCTCTTTTCCTTTGACATTCTCGAAGGCCTGTGCTTCCACCCATTTAGAAAAGTAGTCCGTCATAAATAAAATTAATTTAGCTTTATCTGGGGCCATTGGTAGAGGGCCAACGATGTCCATTCCCCATTTCATGAAAGGCCATGGGGACAGGACTGAATGAAGTTGCTCTCCGGGCTGATGAATCATCTGTGCAAACTTTTGACATTTATCACATTTTCTAACAAACTACTTAGTGTATTTTTCCATGCTATCCCATTAATACCCTGCTCTAATAATTTCGTGAATCATAGACTCGGCGCCAGAGTGGTTTCCATAAGTTCCTTCGTGGATCTCTCATAAAACATAATCGGTGTCCCCGGCCCTAAACATACCGCAAATGGTCCATCGAATGTCTTTCGGTATAACGTTCCATATTTATCCAATATGAACCAAGTAGCCTTGGTTCGTAGGGCCCTCGATTCTATATGGTCCGATGAGAGCTTTCCATTTTTTAAATACTCAATATACTTATTCCTCCAATCCCAAGTGAAACTTGTAGAATTTATCTCGGCATGACCCTCCTCGACCACAGATCTCGATAATTGGACGACAGTCCCCAATATAATATCATCTTCTTCAATCGATGACCCTAAGTTTGCAAGTGCATCTGCCTCACTATTTTGTTCTCGAGGTACGTGTTCTAGAGTCCACTCCTTGAAGCGGTGTAAGGTTACCTGTAGCTTGTCCAAATACCTTTGCATCATATCCTCTCGAACTTCGAAGCTTTTGGTTACTTGGTTCACCACCAATAAAGTATCACACTTAGCTTTAATGACTTCTGCCCCCAAGATTTTAGCTTTCTCGAGGCCTACAATCATGGCCTCATACTTGGCCTCATTATTAGTTAACCTAGAAGTTTTGATAGATTGTCTAATAGTGTTACCTGTGGGTGGCTTCAAAACAATGACAAGCCCAGACCGTTTCACATTCTAGGCGCCTTCTGTAAAGAGGGCCCATACCCCCGATGATGTACTTGATCTTAGTAGAAGTTCCTTTTCTACTTCGGGTACGACGGGTTGGCGTAAAATTGGCCACAAATTCTACTAAAATTTGAGACTTGACGGCCGTTTGGGGTTGATATTCGATATCATACCCGCCAAGTTCAACGGTCCATTTGGCCAATCGGCCCAATAACTCGGGCTTCTGCAAAATATTTCGGAGCGGATAAGTGGTTATCACACATATGGGGTGACACTGAAAATATGGCTTTAATTTTCTAGATATGCTTATTAGTGAAAATGCCAATTTCTCTAAGTGTGGATATCTAGTTTCAACATCTCTTAAAGTGTGACTTACATAATAAACAAGAAACTGCTAACTTGCGCTTCTCGAACTAGTACATCACTTACCGTTATTTCTGTTACACCCCATATTTTCATACATGAGAGTATTCGTAAGTCAATTGATGTAAGCTCAGAAATGAGATCAACTTTTAAAGTACATAAAGTAAGTTAATCATGTTATAATGGAGGTTACAAATATTTAAGATCATGAATACCAAGTACCAAGAGGGTTTGAAGGCTTAGAAGCTAAATGAATTGAAGAAAATAAGTTTCGTTGAAAGTCGACAAGTTGGGTATGTTGTAACATGTACTTTTGGAGCAAGAATAGGGTGTTTAAAATTATAAGGAGATTATGTTATGAGTTATCTTAGTCGTATGATATACGTGTGTTATGATTCGAAGTCAAGCAAGTTGTGAAACAAAAGTTGGAAAAGGTCATCACAAGTTACATTAAAAAATGTGTTGAAACTTAGGTCAAATGTAACTGAGATTTTCTCCCAATATACTTAGAGTTATAGGGTGTTCCACCCATCATATTGAAGCTCAATGAGTCTATTCTCTAACTCATCAAACCATTTATCAATAAAACATCGGAGTAGATAGATATAAACAGTTTTGCGAGACTGCGTAGGTTGCTAGGTGACAAGTAGGTGTGTCACCTACTTGGTTAAATGAGAGCCCAGAAAGAGGAAATTTCGGGTCAGTTAAAGAGCCCATTTAAGGGCTTATATCTAGAAATATAAACGTCATTATATATCACAAATAACCATATCTAAACCCCTGGCAAACTTCCTTCTAAAAATTATCCACAAACCTTAATTGATTTTCTCTCCCTTCCAAGTTCTAATTGGGAGTAAAACCTAGAGTTTGAAGGACCAAGATAAGGGATGAGTTATCCAACAAATAAGGTAAGCTTAATTATCTCTTTCATCCATTTTTTCTGATGTAAATTAATGGCAAGTAATTCTATACTTGTAAGAACTCACGGGACGGTGATCGAAAGCCGTGAGTTCGAGTTATTCACTTGTAACAGACTGTTTTGTGTTGCTGTTGGGCTGATGTTTTACTAATTTTTTGTGGATTTTTGGAGGAGGAAGGGTATGTATAAAAAACATATAAATTTATTATGGTGGGCTGGTCGTTTTTCGTAACATTTCCGGTTCATTTGACAGTAGTACGATGGTCATTTTGTGTATGAAAAGATTTGAGTGTGTGGGGATGTTTTGTAGTATTTGATGGTGTAATATAAGTGGAAAATAATTTATATATATTGTTATTGTTGTGTTATTGTGTTGTTGGAGTTATCTTGAATTTGGAGAAAGTAAGGATTATAGGGGAGATGCTGCCCACTTTTATACAAAATATGCTTGCCGTCTGTTGTGCGATAGTTGTACCTTTCATAACTTGATGATAATATTATTATCATTATTGTAGATTAAGGTGAAAAGAGGCGAGTTCAACTTGGTGATTGAAAAGATTGTGATAAGGTATGTTAAGGCATTTCCTTCTTTCTTTTGGCATGGTTTAAAGTGAAATGAATAAGCTATTTCATAACGGATCTACTCCTAGCAACTAAGGTTTTTTATGTTGTTCTTCCCTTATAAAGTTATTCTGAGCAGGTGTGCATGATCCTTGAATCCTACTGAGGTTCATATTGAGGGTATGAATGTCCGTAATGTTAATCGAAGGTGCTACGACCTTAAGTAATTTCGAAAGGTTTAGAACGTGATTCCACGAGTCTAGCATGCATTATATATAGTATTTATTTTACTCTACCAAGCCGTGCTATAGTCAGCTAGGTACTGCACCTATTTTGCAACCATTGTTAAGTTGGGTTTACCGAGCTCCACGTGGTTGGTTACGATTCTACCGAGCCTTATAATGGCCGGGTACATTTTTACCGAGTCCTCTTTGAGGCCGGGTACGATATGATGATGATGATTCCCACAGAGGCTTATGTTTTTAAAATTTTATGTATATATATGTATTATGCATTTCATGTCAGTAGCCCCCAAAGGCACGCAGATGTTACATATTGTATCTCCTCTATCTCCTTTTACACTACTATTCTTATTTATGCTTTCCTGCCTTACGTATTCAGTACTTTATTAGTACTGACATCCCTTTTGCCTGGGGACACTGCATTTTATGCCTGCAGGTCCCGATAGATAGGTAGACAGTCCTCCAAGTAGGCTATCAGCGCAGCGGAAGGTGTTGGTGCACTCCACTTGCTCCGGAGTTGCCTATTTGGTCATTATGCTTTAGATATGTATTGATTTGTATGGAAGGGCCTTGTCCCAACCTTTATGGTTTTATGTACTCTTAGAGACTTGTAGACATATTTCAAGTGTATAAATACTTGTAAGGCCTTGTCGGCCTATGTTTTGAGTTTACAAATGGTCATGTCGACCTTATAGGCCTGTATGTCACATGTATAGGTTTGTATATCATGTTGGGCCGTCATATATTGAGTATTCCCTTATGTTTATTCTTGTTATCTCATGACGGGTTTTCTGGCTCATTTACTCATGATAGTATGATAAGAAAGATATGTTACATTGGTACTCGGTTAAGTAAGGCACCGCGTGCTCATCGCGGCCCCTTCAGTTTGGGTTGTGACAATTTCAGACACTGCCAAGTATAAGTAAAACTTCTCATCTACCTTCGGAGTGTAGAGCAGAGGTAGGATTGATAAGTATCGCTTCAATTCCTCCAATGCTAGCTGACATTCCGTGGTCCATGCGAAATCATTTATCTTTTTGAGTAGGGAAAATAACTTGTGGCTCCGATCTGATGACCTCGAAATGAATCGACCCAAGATAGCTATCCATATGTTTAGCTTTTGTACGACTGTCACACTATCTATGATGGTAATATCCTCGATGGCCTTGATCTTTTCAGAGTTGATTTTGATCCCCGATTTGATACCATGAAGCCGAAGAACTTGCCCGAGCCGACCCTCAAGGCACATTTTTTTGGGTTAATCTTCATTTTGTACTTCCTCAAAATTTCAATTGTTTCCCAAATGAGTCAAATGGTCCTTTGCGCAGGGACTTAACCAATATATAGTCAATGCAAACTTCCATTAATTTACCTTCTATTCCTCTAACATTTTATTAACTAGGAGTTAGTATGCAGCTCTAGCATTTTTAGCCCAAAGGGCATTATATTGTAACAATACATTCTATACTTGGTGATAAACGAGGTCTTCTCCTGGTCTTCCAGGTTCATTTGAATTTGATTGTACCCGGAATAGGCATCGGGAGAGGTAAGTATCTCGTGGCCAGTCATGGCATAGATCATGCGATCGGTGTTAGGCAGTGGAAATGAGTCTTTAGGGTATGTCTTGTTTAAATCCTTGTAATATATGCATATTCTAAGTTTGTTCCCTTTTTAGGGACTACGAATACATTGGCTAACAATTCAGGGTATTTTACCTCCCGAATGGACCCTATTTTAAGAGGTTTAGTTGCCTCATACTTTATGAATGGATGTTTCACCTCGGATTGAGGCCTTCTCTTTTGGTTTACAATTTAAACCTAGGTTTGAGGCTTAACCGGTGCGTTGTTATCTCCGGCAGGATCCTTGTCATGTCTAAATGGGACCAAGTAAAACCAATCCATGTTATAGATAAGAAATTGAATGAGTTTTTTCCTGAGTTCGGGGGTTAACGCTGTTCCCAGGTATATCTTTCGTTCGGGTTGATGCTCAATCGGTATCATCTATTCCAGCTCTTCGACCATTTATTTGACTGCATTTGATTCTTTGGGAACAATAATTGTTCGAGCAGTAAGGAAATCCTCTTCGATTACCTGTTTCTCTGATTCGGTCGAGGTTGGGGACATTGATTGCTATTTGGCTATCTACTTTTTGGTGCTCGATTTTTCTGGGGTCAAAGGTGCTGGTATCAGCATCACCTCATCAATTGCAAACATTTCCTTCATAGCGTGTGGTTCCCCGTAAAATATTTTCACTCCATCCACACTGTCGGTAATTTCCTCATTTGATAAAGGTCAACGGTACTACCCTCATATTGTGGATCCATGGCCTTCCGAGTAGTGCATTATATCTCATGTCGCCTTCGATGACATGCAATTTTGTTTCTTGGATGGTCCCGGCCATATTTACTGCTAGGATTATCTCCACCTTCGTTGTTTTACTTGCCATGTTAAAGCCGTTTAGGATCCGAGATGCAGGTACAATTTGGTCCTACTGGCCGAGCTGCTCTACGACCCTCGATCTAATTATGTTTGCTAAACTTTCTGGATCTACTAGAATATGTTTAAATTGAATTTTATTTAGAAAAATAGAAATTACCAGGGTGTCGTTGTGCGGTTGAGAAATGCCCTCTACTTCTTTGCCATCGAATGACAGGATGCCTTCGGTCACATAACTCTGAGTCTACTTTTTTGTGGTGATTGACACCTTAGTACGTTTGAATATAGGACCTTGTGGAACATCCCCCGCCAACGATCATATGAATTACATGTTGTGGTTCTTCTTGCTCATTCTTATTGTTGGTGTCTCTTTCTCTGAAGTAATTCTTAGCTCGATAACTGAGGAACTCTCAAAGGTGGACCTCATTAAACAATCGAGCTACCTCCTCTCTCAGCTGTCTGCAGTCTTCGATCCTATGGCCATGTGTGCTATGATATTTACACATAAAGTTTGGGTTTCTTTGAGAGGGGTCAGTTTCTATAGCTCTGGGCCACCTGGTATCTTTGATCCTTCCGATAGCCGATACAATCCTCGATACGTCGACACTGAAACTATACTCCGATAATTGAGGTGCTTCCGTGGGATTGGTATGTTTACCAAAATCATTCTTACTTATAAGTCCCCTAAAATTTTTCCATCGATCATTCCGAGTAGGATTTTGCCCCAAACTATTGTTTCTTAGATCCGTCACATATGGCTGATACTGATCTCTGTTCGATCTTAGTTCCCTATCGGTATACCCCGGGGCTTTAACTACCAATCTGTTTGGATAAACTGAACCCGAGGGGGCTCCTAGCTGGTCGTCCTCGATCCTGATCTTTGATTGATAACGATTATGCACATCTATCCAAGTTACAGCTGGATACTTGATCATATTTTGCTTCAACTGTTTGCCATCGAACTCCGTTCGTTCAACCCCTGGGTGAAAGCTTGAATGGCCCAATCATATGTGACTGGTGGAAATTCCATTTGATCCATTTGAAATCGAGATACGAACTCCCTTAGCATTTCATCACCTATTTGTCTTGTTTTTAAAATATCTGATTTCCTTGTTGCGACCTTTATGGACCCGGCGTGCGCCTTTACGAAGGAATTTGCTAACATACGAACGAGTCGATGGAATTTGGTGGTAAGTTATGATACCAAATCATTGCTCCCTTTGACAAAGTTTCCCCAAAATTTTTCAACAAAACTGACTCGATTTGATCATCATTTAAGTCATTTCCTTTACTACCACATGTGTATAAAGTGATGTGTTCATTACGATCACTCGTCCCATTGTAATCAGGTATATCCGGCATACAAAATTTCTTAGGAATGGGATTGGGGACCACACTCTGAGGAAATGGCTTTCGCACAAACTTCTTTGCATCCAAACCTTTTAAGATCGGGGGTGCCCCCAGTATTTAATGAACACGAAAGTTGTATGTTTCCATTTTCTTGTCATTATCTTCAATTTTTTTCTCTACCGGCTCAATTTTTTGGTGAGTGTCGCGCCCCATTTTTTCCCTCCATTTTTTATAGGGAATAAAAGGTCCGTAATTTGACATTTATGGGGTAATAACTCATTTTTTTTGGGAATCAGGTACTTTGAAATGTCGCCACCTTGAGTGATTAACTCTTGGATTGCTTTACGTTACCAGAGATTTAGGGTAAGGCTCAAAATAATCTTGAGGGGAAGATGTTAGGCACCCCTCTCGGTCCACAATTGTGGGTCCCGGCCGAACTTATATTTATGAATTAGTCCTTTAACAAACAAGTAGTTGAAATAAATAATTGCAAATAAAGCATGTTGGACGTTGTATGACTCAAATAACGGGACACAAAATTTGAATAAGGTATGCATTAAAAAGAAAGTAAAGTTTTAAGCAAAGGGAATTTGGGAAAGAGGGGTCATAAGTTGGTTAGCCTACAGGATCACTCCACGCAATGCCCAGTAAACACTCCTCAATGATGGGCTACACATGACATTAGCACGTAGTCATCATATCCCGCTCTACCCAAGTCCCTCCCCTTGGTCGTAGCCTAAAACGTTCTAATAACCTTGAAAATGCCTATGGGTGCACTACCCATCCCTTCCTTGTGGCCTTGGAGGTATTTTAGGACCTATAAATTTTGGGCAGTTCTAGACAACCCCTAAGGTGTTTTAAAAGAAGAAAATTCTAGGCGACATGTAAGAACACATAGGACTCAACAACTAAATACATAAAGAAATAGTTAAGAGGCCCAGGTTTACCTCCATAAGCAACGCACATAAGTAGCACGTCTTAAACATAAATAAGATTAGTTTTTTATTAGAGGAAAGACCTAAACAGGACATCTAAGTGGGTGTCAATGCACAGAAATATGCAACTTTATTTTTTATAAACTCGACAGAAAGGTTCTAATCGGTTTGCTTACCGATTTTAAACTTTTTAAACCTGAACAACTTTACATAGAAAAAAGATACAATTATCAGAGTTGCAGAATTCAAAATCGCCCTATAGGCTGGCCTAAACGCAAAATAGTGATGTCCTAAGAGCATGATAACTATATTTGGTGTAGTAAAATAATGAGTAATTTTTAAAACAAATTCTTGAGTTCCTATAGGCATGCTTTCTAGTGGTAGTGAATGAAGGCAATGTTTAAAAGATCGATCAAAGAAGCTGGCAATTGGTCAAGCTAAAATCAAAATAAATAACATGAATTAGACTGACTAGTGTAACTAAATTGATTTTTAAGTTCTAAAGGCAGGATTTCTGATTTTTAATTCCTATAGGCATGGTATCTAATTGTTAAGAACTGACGTTAGAAACTTATAGGCATGATATCTAATGAAAACAAAGGTAAACACACGTTGTAACAGAAACTGAACCTGATCATATTCTATAAGTATGGTATCTACTAATGAAGTTGATTTTAAACCTATAGACATGATTTATATTATTGGAACCACTTAAACCCTATAGGAATTATTTCTAGCATGGTAAGGCAAATATAACAAGTATATTAATATGATCCTATAAGTATGGTTTCTATCATGGTAAAGCAGACATAGCAAGTATAAAATCCTATAGGCATGGTTTCTACCCATATTACCCCAGATATGTAACTACCCATTCATTTTCACTAATCACCCCAATATTCGTTTACAAATAATTATTACAAACCATATGAATAAATTACATAAATAGATAAAAGAAAAAGAAGAAGTTACACTATAGGGAGCCTGAAGCAAGCCCAAGCAATTTTCCAAACCTCCAATAGCCTCAGATGCAAAATTCCATAGACAATATCATTGTCTAGGTGAGTCAGAGTTCCCTAAGGATCTCAAGGATCCTGAGCGGTGCTCACACCTAGACTTTATAACCAGAACTGAGTAAGTGCAGTGTCGATGAGCCAGCTCCAGTACATCAGAGTTCAGAGGGATCTCATAGGGATCCCAAGGCAGTCATACACTGGAGGGGCATAACTTAAGGACCTATGAGTAGAGTGAGAGTGCTTCACATACTTTTGAAAGGGTTTTAGTAAGAAAACAGTGTTAAAAGAGCCTTAGTTGAAATAGTTTTGTAAATAAGAGAGTTGTATAGTAAAACAACTTTTGAAAACAATTGTATAATTAAACAAACAGTAGCGCAGTCAAACAAATTAATCCACACTCGGAGAACAAACCTTCACACAGGGTCATTTTGGGGTTGGGGACAAATAGAGCATGTATGATGAATACATAACATGCATGTCCTTTGCACTTGGTGCAGGTAGTGAGACATAGATACATGAGTGTTAATTAGAACACAATTACAGAACCAGAGATGCTTTAGGGAGATTCATAGGATTAGGGATAACTAATGATACAACACAGTAGGAACTCCAGTACCAACATAGGATCAAACAACTTAGAGTAACAAAATTACTTTGCAAAGAAAGGTTCAGACTGGATAGCAAGTGAACCAGTATTCAAAACAAGGTAGAGACAAGTTTAAATAGACTGCAAGTTCATGAGACATGTTGATTCTAGAAGCCATAAGACATAATTAGGTAAAGTAACAGGTAAATTACATGCTGAACGACAAAACAATAGATAGAAACAGATGAGGAATATGATAAACTGAAGCAATATGAAACACATTGGTTTGAAAGCTTGAATTTAAAATCGAAACATACCATTAATGATAGTAAACGAAAGGTAAAGAATAGGAGAGTGCAATAATTAGCTTTGGCTTGCAGCCAACAAACTTAGTAACAAAAGTAAGTACAAAGAAAACAGAAGAGCTTTTAGTGTGAGAGAGATGTGAGCTAATGTCTGTGTTCGTCCGTGTTGACTGTTAATGACAGATCATATATATAGTAGTTCGAAACTAGGTAAAATAAGGCAAGAATCACAATTGTATAGTAATTATGGAACTCAGAACCAATTAAAGCAAAATCAGTACCAATACTCCTTTAATTAAGGGAATTAGTTCAAATGGTAAGAACAAGTAACAAATAAGGAAAGAAATCAATGTGTAACTGGAGCATAACAGACAAGGAAATAATTCAATCATAGTAGGCATAGAGTAAACAATTAGGTCTTGGTTAAGAAAATTCTCAGAATCAAGTAACCATGCACACAAGGTAAGGGAGAGCTAGTTTTAGGCAAGTAAATCAATCACATTGAGTAGGAAGGTAAGAATCGAAGGTTTAAAGGAAAATTTTCAAATCACACCAAGAAATAGGGAATTCAGAATCAGTTAAAGAGAGATTCGTGAATAGAGTTAGCGTTTAGCGTATAAATAAAGTAAGACATGGACAATCAAAAATTGACATACAACTCTAGCAAGCATGAAAGTTAAACAATACTGATTCGATGAGAAAGAGGCAAGTCTTGAACAGTCAAGATGAACACAAACATATAAAATAAGTGTAAGTTTAGGCTAAGAAACTCATCAGAATCATGTCACGGCAAGATAGTCACGAGAAATCACAGAAATTCAAAAACGAGAACCGGTCAGTCATGCTGATACACAGAACCAAACGAAGAACCTTAAAAAATTAGGGCTTTCAACACAGATGAGTTAAAGATATAGTAAAATCATAGAATCAGTCAAGATATGTGAGAAATAGAAGTTTAAACACAAAGAATCAGTTCAGCAAGATTTTAAAAAGAAGTTCCAAAAACCCTAGTTTTAGAAGAAGATGAAAAACACTTGAAATCATATGATTCTTGTAAAAAACCTCAAGTACAGGGTAAAACATTCAAGAAACAAACTCAAATCGTCCTAGATCTGTATAGATCTAGGAGGTATAGAAAAGAAATTAGGGTTTTGAAAGAACCCATATAGAGATGAAGAAACCTGTCTAGAATCCCAAGGATCGTAGCAAAGATAGAATGGTTTCGCTTGAAATCACACTGGAAAATCTAGGAACAGGCAGGAAATGAACTCTAGATGTAAGTCGGCATGGTCCTGGGCCCTTGAGGGCCTTAGAGAAGGTAGGAGTGGCATGAGAGAAGCCATTGGAGGCTTAAGAGACGATGAGAGGTCACCGGAGATGGCCGGAGATGGGAGGTCGGCGGTTGAAGATTAGAGTTAGGTTGAGAGTGCTTTGAGAGCATAGAGGATTTTAGGGCAGCGGATGTGGAGAAATGATTAGAATTAGGGGGTCGTTTGGAATTAAAAAGGTAAGTTTTAATGAGAGCCATTGATCTTTAGGCCATGATCTTGTCACGACCCTAAACCCAAACTCTGTCGTGATGGCACCTCTTGTAAAGACAAGGCCAGCCGACACCAACCCCAAGTTCAATTAACATATGTAATGATTCATAATCAAGCCATTAAAAATGATAAATCCCAAAATAAAGTGAAGTATATCAACAGCGGAAATAAAACACAGCCCGACATCGAGGTGTCACAAGTCACGAGCATCTACGAAGATCTGAATACAACTAAGAGTCTAAAAATGTACTGAATACAGTCTAAGGAAAACAAGATAGAGAAAAGCAAGGCATGCGAATGTCGGACAACTTCCTTGCTAAATCCAATGACTCTGCCACTGTGTAATCAACACCCACTACCGAATTCAAAAATACCTGAATCTGCACACAAGGTGCAGGGAGTAATGTGAGTACACCAACTCAGTAAGTAATAAAAGTAAACGAAAATTGATTAGTAAGAAAACGCATAAGCCACGTCATAACACTATAGCAAATGCAGTACCTTTCTAAAACAGTACAGAAATTATTTACTTCGTAAATCAAGCTCAATTTCAGTAAAACCCTTTAAAACAACATTCAATAGTTTCAAACGAGTGATAAAACAGTGAGTAAAAAATGATAGAAACGTAAATAGTCCCTCAGGCAAAACATGTACCATAAACCGCCCCTTGGGCATAATATCAACAGAACTAGCCCCTCGAGCTACTTTAGAATCACTCGTAATCAGCCCTTCGGGCATAACATGAATCAAGAACCGCCCCTCGAACATAACAGGGATCAAGAACAGCCCATCGGGCTACAATATGAAACAACAACAGCCCCTCGGGCTATATCATATCACTCACACTGGGTACTCGCGCTCACTTGGGGTGTATAGATTCCGGGAGGGGCCCCTTATGGCCCAAGAGCAATAACAAGCCATCTCGTAGCATAATCAAACAGGCTCTCAACCTCATATCAAGCCACCCTGTGGCGTAACAAATCAGGCCCTCGGCCTCATAATCATAAATTAGTACCACACTGCTGTGGCACGTAGCCCGATCCAATAATATCCTCACAACACAAGCCCTCGGTCTCACCCAGTCCAAATCTCTCAAGCCACTCGGGCAACAATAAAATATGATGCCCAGCCCAAAATATCATTTAAATTTCAAAAATGAGTAAATATGGCTGAGTTATAAAAAATAGTAGAATACAACATGATTGAGTACAAATATGAAGTCAAAATAGTAAGCAATAGTATTAAAAATCCCCCATAGGTCCAAAACAGTTGGCACGAGGCCCAAATATGACATTCAACCCAAAACATAGTAAAACTTTCCAAAACACAATAATATCAAACAGTTTTCATTCAAATACTCGACTTGATAGTCGTACGGGACAGACCAAATCACTATCCCTAATGGTGCACGCCCCATGCTCGTCACCTAGCATGTGTGTCACCTCAAATTATCACAACGATGTGAAATCCGGGATTTCATACCCTCAGGACTACATTTACAATCATTACTTATCTCAAATGGGTCCAAACTCTAGCCAGCGATGCCTTTGCTTCTCGAATCGGCATCAAAATGCTCCAAATCTAACCAGAATCGGTATATTATCATCAATATACACTAAAGGAACAAAGCCCAAGAAAAAATAATCAAATTAACAAAAAAATCCCGAAGTTGGCTCAAACTTGCCCTCCGAGCCCACGTTTCGGAATCAGATAAAAATCACAAAACTGGAAAACACATTTGCTCACGAGTCTACCCGAATCAAATTCACCAAAATCCGACATCAAATGGCCATCCAAATCCCCAAAATCAACTCTCCAAACCTTCCTCCATTTTTCTCAATTTTCTTTATACTAACGTGGTTAGGACTATGCTAACGCACTGTACACCCCTGAAGCCAAAAACCGACAACTAGAAATGGCCTGAAACCACCCCGAAACTCACCCAAGGCCCTCGGGATCTCAACCAAACATCTCAACACATCCCATAATATCATTCAAACTTGTTCCAACCTTTGGAACGCTCAAACAACATCAAAACATCGAATCACCCTCGGATTCAAGCATAAGAATTCCAAAACTTTCGATTTCCGAATTCGATCAAAAGTCTATCAAACCTCGTCCGAATGACCTGAAATTTTGCACACACGTCACAAATGACACAACGGACCTACTCCAATTTTTGAAATTCCACTCCGACCCCGATATCAAAATCTGACCTATCAACCGGAAAAAGCAAATATCTCAATTTCGCCAATTCAAGTCTAAACTTTCCGTGGACCTTCAAAATACATTCCAATCATGCTCCTAAGTCCCAAATCACCTAACGGAACTAACTAAATCATAAAATTTTTAATCCAAGGTCATATACTAACAAGTCAAAACTTGGTCAAATCTTTCAAACTTTAAGCTTCAAGTTGAGAATCATCCTTCCATATCTATTCCGATTAACCTAAAACCCAAAACCGACGATTTACATAAGTCACAATACATAATACAAGTTTATTTATGCTCGAGAACTGGCGAGTGGAGTGCAAAAACTCAAAACGACAGATCATGTCGTTACATATCTGATGGGGTCTTAGGTCGGGTAGGTGTATTTGGGGCCTGGGTTGGGTAATTCAATTAGGAATTGGGCTGAAGTGGGCTAAAATTGAAATACAATTTGGCTAAGTTTTAAATAGCCAATTTAACCCTATATAATTTATAATAAATAATAAATAATTTTTAAAAAATAATTTCATGTACCAAAATGATTTAAAATAGATATTTAATATTTTAAAATTATAGAAGATCATTTTATGCATATAAATATAATTATGCATTAATAGGGCTAACATTGCAAATATATGCAAATTAGCTTAAAACATGCAAACGCAATTTAAAAAATACATTAAAAATATTTTAACAATATTTTGGCATCAATATAGAATTTAGATGGCTAAATCACCACAAAAATAATTTGAAGGATAATTATTGGAGATTTTATGAGTAAAAAGGAAGGAAATAAATCGATTTGAAACCTTTAAAATCATAGAAAAAAATTATAAAAATGCTTATGCATGCTTATATATGTATATATGTATATATATATGTGTGTATATATATATATATATATATATATATATATATATATATATATATATATATATATATATATATGTATATATATATATATGTATATTAAAATATATAGGCAAAAATTGGGTATCAACAGTGAGCTCCTCGAGCATCTTCATAATTGCAGGATCTGCCCCCAATCCATTACCGTTTGACCTTTCTGGTACCGGCTCAGTATGGCGAGTGATTTCTGGTTTGACCACAATCGGAGTTTTATGTTGACTTTGAAGCTGAGCGATAGCAACCTGCTGAGCTTGAAGCATCTCGAATATTACCTGGAGACTAACTCTCCCGTCTCCTACACTCTGTGTTCCTTGGCCCCCAGATAGAACTTCTCTGTGTGCACTTCCTCCGGGTACGTGCCTAAGTCCGCATACACAAAAATGTGTGAACTAACATCGGCTAGTTCTGCAATCGACATTTCTCCAGGGTTAATCGGTGGCACACCGACTCCTGAAGCAACTACATTATCGTTTCCCCATGAAGTCCAAGACCATCATCGCCATGTATGAGTGTGTTCTGTGAGTTTGACATGATTCAACCTGAGAATAAAAATTCTTGACAAGAACAAGTGTGAAAATAACGTGTGTTATTAGAATCAGTACTGAAACAATCATTATTATCCTTAGCCCCACGGTGGACGCCAAACTGTTTACCCTAAAATCTGAGTAACAATTAAACTTATATTGTAGTTTTAAAGATATATGATTTAATATAATACTAACTGATAAACAAGGAATCAAGTGTATAAATTAAAGAGTAAGACAAGTCAAACTAGTATGTAAGCAAGTCTTAACCTCGAGCTGCGACAACCTCGAGGTAGGTGAATAAGAACAATAAAATAACAACAATGAGATTTCAGATGAGCAGTGAGCAAGAAAGTGATGTATGTATATTCTCTTGTAAATGATTGATGCGTTACAAATGATTGGGATCCCCTTTATATAGTAGGGGAATCCTAAATAAGGTCCATTTCTAATTACAGTAGGGAATCTTTTTATACAACTATCTAACCGCCTGATATAAATCCGTTCCGGAATTTACGCCGTGATCTTAGGGTCTCCGCGGAAATCTCGCTCTTTCTGTTATAAAATTTAACGGTATTATCTCGGGGTTGGTCTTGCTCTGCCCCGTTGTTCATCGAGCACTTCTATCTTCGAGTCTTGTATTCTGCCATCGGGCTCGAGCCCGATCCACATTGAACTCATTCGCGACGCGACCCCCCGAGCCTACAAAATCAGGAACACCTGATTTTGACCGTATACAATCCGCAAATACCACTTTTCCGTTATTAAATTTATCAGCTCTTTAGATTGAAGCATATAAGTATAGTGCTAATCGCTTAGTAATGCAGCCAGTGGCATAGACAAAAAAAAAATCATTCTTAATTCAATTATTTCTTACTATATAAAGAGTTTTAATTTTATATATTGGCGGTATACAAATATTTACACAATTAAGTCATTAGTTATAAGTTAATATCTGGTAAATGTTTATGATAAGTATTAATTAATAACACGATAAAATATAATTATGTTAGCTATAATATAATTTATAAAATATTTTCACAATCTGTATAACTTAATTTCCTGTCTAACTTGCTGAGGTTGGGCTGAAACCGAAAGCTCTTTACAACGATAATTATGAATTGATGCTTGATTTATTATGGTGAACTATGATCTATATATTGATAATTCCTTTAATATTGTCCGATGAAAAATGATTATGAAAGATAATCATGATTACGTGGAACGTTCAAGTCCTATACGTTTAAATTTTCTCAGAGTATCATAATCGAATATGCTCACCAAATACCAACTTTACATGTCTTAATTGCACCACACCACACCTGATTTTAATTTGTATTCAATCATGACAATAATTCGAAAAAAGCATCATCCTTTGCTTAATATAAATATAATCATACAATTAAAAGAGCTAGCGTTTATTCGTTGGAAAATTTGTTCAAGCCCAGAAAATGAAGTGACCTTTTATTACAGCACTTTATCCCTAAATTAAAGTGGAATTTTTTGGCGTGAATTTAAATTAGTCGGGCTCCAAAACGGAAATGGATCCAGTGTATAAATA
>MU749549.1:0-58560 GCA_026770625.1 Nicotiana glauca | reverse complement strand
GAAGAAGTTGCTTGAAGCCATGCATTAATGTGATTTACTATAAGTATAGTGTGAATGATTGATTGAGGAAAGGTTCTTTTGTTTCCAACCCTTCTTCTGATATGACATCTGTTGCTATAATCCCTTAAGCTTTTGAAATGATTTGTTTATTTCTGCTTTCTAAATCTCAGTTATCTTTAATTTAATCAAAGCCCAATCGCTTTAATGATTATGATTAAGTTGATAAAAGAACATATCACAAAATAACGCCCAACAAAACGTGACGTTTGGTTTGTCCCACAACTCTTTCGATTGTCGATACTTTGATTCTCCATTATTGCATGGTAGATTAATTAACTTTCATTTAGCTTTAATTATCTAAATTTCTTGTATTTTAGAACGAAAATTTAAGAAGTCTAGTTGGTTGACTGTCTGAATTTTTACCTTGTCCATCGGTGTAAGTTCAATTTTTATAATCTCTTCCCGGTTCCTCGTTTCCCTTTCCCTTCACGTATAGTTGAAAAAAGTAAAAAAAGAAAAATTAAAGCTTGTGCAAGGACAAAACGAGAACCAATCGAGATACCAAACAATCCATGTATCCCAAATATGCTTTGTCCAATAAGATTAAAAATATAAGTGGATTTCTAGAAAATGATTGATGAATTAGCGTTTCAAGTGTAACAAAGGGAACCGGAAGAAATTCAAATATAGCCAAATTTATAAGTGGTCATTCAAAAATAGCCACAGTTTTAAAAATAATCGAAATTTAACCACTGTTTCTATAAAGATAAATCGAACGAAAACACTGTTCAAAATCCGAAAAAAAACTCCAGCAATTATGCTGGAGTTCCAGTATTATAATATACCGGTCCAGCATAATATACTGGAGTTTGGAGCACCAGTGCTCCAGTCTTCAGTATATTATACTAGAGCCAACAAAGTATACCGCCCAACATGTGCACCGAACTCCAATGTATTATGTTGGATCGGCCTCTGTTGCAGCAAAATAGTGGTAATTTTTCAATAACTTGGCAAACGTTGGCTAGTTTTAAATGACCAGTTCGAAAAATGGCTAGACTGTGCTATTTTAACAAGAGAATGATATACAAGATTCATGCACATGCATATCATTTGTAACGTTTGAGTAAAAACGCATGAATATGTCATGAATAGCCAAAATCAGCCAATATTAAAGCTATAATCTCTCTTGACTTGGCATTTTCTTCTCCCCAATTACAAATATCCAAAACCAATTCAAAAGGTTATTTACAATAAGTTGGTAGCAATTGAAAACATTCTTGACAATTGCTTAGTAGAATAAATATGTACCTATTGACAAAATATTGTAATACAATTGATACAAAAATATGGGGAGAAAAAACCCATGAAAAATGTTCACTATCATCTAATTGTATACTCTCTCATTTTTGACACAACATACAACAAAATCTTGTGGAATTTAAGGCTTATAATTTCTTCTCACTTATCATTTCCACAGCAACAGTATTGACAACAAGCAAAGCAACCTAAACATCCCAATGCACCTAGCAATTGTGAGAGTGCAATTGCACACTGATGATTCATCTTTGAACATGTCCTAATACAGCAACCACAACAGCAGCATATACCACATAATTTTCCGCAACAATTAGACGTTGCTTTCGCGATAATCTCTGCTGCTTCGTCCTCTGTCTCAATGGCTCCAGGAGGAATATTCTCAATCGTCGCTGTGAGGTTACCAAAACCAATGCCGAGGTAGTGTAGAAGTATTGTCGTCTCTACTATACGCTCCTCTATCTTCTCAGCATCAGAATGAACCTGAAAGACGACGAGTATAATAATGAAATGAACTAGCTTAGCAAATGTTAATTAATTCTGAGTCTTGTGTCTATTATGCCATTATGGGAACACATGTTTCTTGACAAAACTCAAACTAGTTTTCTTATTAGTCTCGTATGAGGTTTCCTTTGTTGGATTTCAATGCCATAAATATTTAAAAGTACCCTTATAATTAAGTTTAATACCAGACTATAGTTTCTTGACTTTTATGCAGGTTGCCAAGAGTAAACGAAAGTGAACTTCTAGAGATGGAGATTACTCATTTACTATGTAAACGAACGCCCTGAGCCGAGGGTCTACTGGAAACAACCTCTCTATCTCAACAAGGTGGGGACAAGGCTGCGTACACGCTACCCTACCCAGATCCCACTATGTGGGATTATACAAGATTATTTTTTGTTGTTGTTGTTGTAAGTATGTAAACGAATGAGCTACAATAAATGGACTAAATGAGAAAATTTAGCCATTTGTGAAACCTGAGGTTACCAAATTGTCTACTCAGAATTGTTGATCTAAATATGTCAGAATGTCTTAATTTACTGAAATTGAAGCTCAACAAATTCCATCGTACCTTCCTCTTCGTGGTTGGCTTAACGACTCTTACTCTTTCTGTCGATACCAATGCCATGCGTGCATATTCAGAGACTACTGCATTTTGTGCACTCATTTTTGCTATCTGTCGACAAAGGAGAAGGGCTCAGTAATGTGAAAACTGCATGAGAACTAAGCCACGAATATAAAGGGTGAAATAATAGGATCAGGATAAACGATTCATATATTCAAACATAAAAAGTAGGAGTTCAATAACCTTTTGCGCGAGATCCTTGTTTTCTGTAAACCAGGCCTGAGCTGTGAGTATTTCAAGCTGCTGCTTCACCATTATCTGCATATTCAATATACAAGGATTTAAACCAAAAAAGAAGCTGAGCATCTTAAACCTAGTGCACCAATTTGGAAACTGGAAATCAATAAAGTAATATGTATTTCAGCGGAAAAGACATATTCTCATCTGTTCAATCAAGAATCCGGACAGATAAATTGTTCACTTGAAACTTAAAAATCAAACGTTCAAGTTTACCTTAATATGGTTTTGCATTTGTATAGATTTAGAGAACTCCATATTTAGTAATGAAATGAAAAGGCTTGAAGAAAGCAGAATGGTATATCGGGATTCATAAATTCCCGACCTTAACAGATTTCGGATTAAGGCGTGATTGATTCATTAAAAAGTATAGCCCGGTGACAAAGCTCCCGCTATGCGCGGGGTCCGGGGAAGGGCCGGACCACAAGGGTCAATTCTATGCAGCCTTACCCTGCATTTCTGCAAGAGGCTATTTAACAGCTCTAACCCCTGACCTCCTGGTCACATGGAAGGGTCAGCATGATTGATTGCAAAATATTTTATGCCTGACTCAAACTTAAAAGTTTAACCGACCCTTTGCTGATCAGCATTAACACCGAAAGTTTTCAGTTGACATAGGAGGAGCCTGTTAAAGGATAGTGAGCCTTTCTTTTTTTGTCTTACCAAAAGCATAGCAATAAGATTGAAGATACTAACTATTATTGTTATAAATATGTATATATAGGCCATATTGGAAGGGCAACCCCTCCTCTTGATCTGAAGTGCGAAAAGAAGGATCCCTTTTTTCATGACTTCCACTAATCAATTCCAGCCTAAAAAAGCGACCATATAACTTTGCACATACACAGTAAAATGGAGTGCAAGAAAACCTTCAATAAGACGCATATGAAACTGTATCTAACCATCGAATGATTCTATGGTGTTCACAGGCATATGAGTGGCCATCAGGCAAATAGGGACAATATGGATACTGGGATGTCGCTAGATCATCCATTTCTTGTGATTTCCTTTTTACTCTTTGGACGAAATATGCAGAATTAAAAAGCTATAAAACATGCCATTTCTGTTGATAAGCATATATAACTGAGTTTGCTTCCTTACCTTGTCAAGAGGTATGTCTTTAGACTCAATCCCTTTTAACTCCACAGAGAAATTACTCATGTCTGCTAGGATTCCTTTAGCTTTGATCATCTCAGGAAATACTCCTCGGTATCTGCCCGATAAGACTATTGGTTCCTCAGAAGACAGGTCTGGAATTTGAGAGGGAAATACCTGTCATGAAAATTTGAATGTCATTATTAAAAATATGAAATTAGAGCTTCCGTTCCGTTCTTGAGCTATTTGTAATTGCGTCTGTCTGTTGAAACGACAGATAAAACTCGTAATAAAATATTACTATTATACAATGTTTAAACAATCCAAGAAATGTTTGTAAGAAAATATATATTCATAAGCGCACCTCAAATTCTTCAAGACCATCAACGTTCTCAAAGGCAATATTCGCAAGGATGATGGATGATGCCCTGGAGAACAGCCTCTCCAAACGATCTTTGAGTGATTCTGAACAATCACCAACACGAGAAATGGCATTCAGTTTCAGGTCACAACTGCTATGAATTTGCATAACAAAAGCAGGCAAGCTATGTCTAAGTATCTCTAGCAAAATAGGACCAAAGGCACTGCTTCAAAACACCAGCCTTAGAAACAATATTTTTAGGAGACACTTGGAAACTACATCTACATGATAAAAAAGCATTTTCCTCATGATTACAACAACAAAAAACCCAGTGTAATCCCATAGGTGGGGTCTGGGGAGGGTAATATGTACACAATCCTACCCTACCTTATAAAGATAGAGAGGTTGTTTCTGATAAGACCCTCGGCTCGAGGAACAGTGAAAATAAAGCAACCAAGCAACAAACAATAGTAACAAGTAACAACAACGTAATATGGCCTCACTGTCGTCGGCGTTGCATGAGCATGTCCGACCCAAAAGGCACAGCCAAGTCCAAGACGAGCACGACCGTCATATATTTTCCTCATGATTACCCAAAGTAAATTGTGCTATTTTTCAGCTACCAGATATTGAGGGGCCAAATATGTAAAATTTCTAGACAACAATATAATGACATCCATGTGCTCATGATAGGACAATATTAACCTCCATCACAACAGTAGAAACTCTTTGTTTAATTTGGAGCATTATCGATACAAATTGGCGGACATTAATTGGAGTATATGTAGGAATCTACTAGTAAGATCTTGTACTTGATAGTAAATGTGCAATTAATTATGCAAAAATCAAAAGGTAATAACCTTATAGCAAATCAATTTAATGAAATCAAGAGATTCAATCATGTGACAATAGCATTTGGGCAACAGTTCTCAAAAGAAAAATTTTGTACAAGTAAAAAACTCACCAACGTCTAAAGCAGCATCATAATGTCCCCGACTCATCAATGCTAGTGTGCGGAGAAAATAGTGGTTGCAGAACAACCCTGAAAAATATCTCAAATTAGAATCAGATGTTGAAAGAGCATATATCTATTGCACTAAGGAGAAATTACTTATTTCAGAAAGAGAATCAAGGCACTCAGGGGCGGATGTAGTGTGTTAGCGACGGGTTCAATTGCAAGCTATTCTAACATGAACTGGGAGTTTTGAGACAATGTCACTCAGGGGCGGATGTAGTGTGTTAGCGGCGGGTTCAATTAAACCCATAACTTTTGACACGGAGTAAAAATTTGTGTAAAAATTCTTATAGTTACAAAAATAGTAGATATGAACCCATAACTTCAAAAATATAATGGGTTCAATGCTAAAAACTTTAAAAGTTGAATCCATAGAATTTAAATCCTGGATCCGTCTCTGATGTCACTTTGTTTTAAAACAAAGCATAGAGGAGATCATGGGGCTGATGATGCTGCACATAATGTATACCTATGCCAAACGTGTAAAGTCGTGGGCGCATTGTTCTGTTCTGTGTTAGATGACTCTTCATGAATTCACAGATCTGTCTTTCATCTTCAACAGCTCCGTCCGTGATCAGGAAAATGATAGGCATGGATTCTCCAGCATTAGATTTAGATAACATCCCTATAGCCTGATAAAGGAACAAGGCACTGCTGTCAGATTTGTCACAGAAAAGGATAGATATCTACTTTCTTGTTCTTGATCTAAGTAAAAATTGGAGATCTCGATCAATCAACTACAACTCAATCCCAAACTAGTTCGATTAGCGATATAAATGCTCATATCCATTGAGCTCTATTTAAGTCCATTCCGATCCAATACTAAGTAATTTGTCTTTTAAGGAAAATTAGGATTCTCTAAAGCAAGTTCTCGAACTCTAGCCTTTTCTTGTGAGATCAAGGGTTAATGAAGTTAACAGAAATTATGTAAATGTAATAAATGCATTTCTCTGAGATAATACTGCATTAGGTGTTATATCATGACAGACCACTAGACCAGCATCTTAGTTCATGTAAAATTTAAAAGCAAAGAACCATACTAATTTACATAGTTGTTTACAACAATTAATGATAAATGCAATAAATGCATTTCCTCAGCGCTGCTGTTCATAAACATAAACTAATCGTCAGATTTAAGAGTTCAGCAGCTTCATAAACACAAGGTGGAACACTATTACTTTTCTTTCCATTTTCTTTAAGTAAAAGATTGATATTATCCCAGGTTTCATCTGCTCCAACTTGAAACTAAGAATAGGAACACTGATAAATTGTAGCATACAACTGAAAAGTCAATGAGAAGATAAGATAACCTGTTTCAATGGATTCAAGATATTTGTACCGCCACCAGCAATAAAGTTCATGTCAATCCACTGAGTTGCATTGTCAATAGCTTCTTCGGTTGCTACCTCTAGCGATGATGAAAATAGGTACTCTTCACTGCTGAAAGCGATTATATTAAACAAATCTTGGGGATCAAGTTTTGATAACGCTGCAGAGAGAGCTTGTTTGGTATCGTCGATTGGTTTTCCTTTCATGCTCCCACTTATATCAACAACAAATATCACTTCCTTTCTGAAGACCTATCACAAAATTCAAAGGAAATGAAAAATATATAAAGTTTCCTTTTTTTTCCTAAAGAGAACAATAACATTCTCATTGCTAACCAATCAAAAGAAAAGAAAAAGAGGAACCTTAAGAACCAAGAAGGAAAGCAAGTCGTCATATTAATCAAATATATGAGAATCTTTCTCGTTCCGATAGCACATTTTAAAATCGAACAAACAAAGGAAAATAATTTTTTTACTTTCTATAACTTAGATAACATAAATGCGCGTCAAATCATCTTCTTGATGTATTAGTGAGTAATGCATCGACAAGGATGATCAAAATCTGCAAATATTTTGTAGCTTGCAGTTAATATGTTTTAGCAAGTTAACCTCATCTTTTGCCCTGAAAGAGCAAGTAACAAAAAAATAGTACATAAAATCATTTCTATAACCGAAAGACGATCTCTGGATTCAATAGATGCCAACTTTAGAAGAATAACTACAACTCTGCCAAGAATTAAACTTCTGGAGAAATCATAAATGCAAAAGTAGGCCATGGAAAAGAAGAGTTATCACACCGTTCTACCCTCCTGGACACCTGGAAAAAGATAGCAGCAGAACATCTCTCTCTGGTCTGTATCATGTTGTGGCGGCGATTGCAGAAGTACATTGCCATGGTAAGTAGGAGTTGAACAAATCTGAAAAACCAGTGACGACTAATGAGAGAGTTCCACACAACCCAAATCTTTGGAAAATCTTAATAATATCGCTTTAATGTTGCTATAAGAGATTTCAACATATTTGATAAATAAACTATTGCAACATATTAATCTAGGACACACCTTGTAAGTAAACACAACGTCGCTACTTGACCAGTTAAGGACATCAGCTTCATAGAACAAGCGCAACTTTCCAGCTTCATGTTCTAGCTCCTAAAAAACCCAATATTGACAGCACTGTCAAAGTTGTTTCATCTATCACAAAATTATAAATCAGTAGAATGCAAGAAAAGCTTCACCTTAAGAGGGTGACTGATAGTCTTACACGAAACCTTAGTCCCCGGTCCACAATTAACATTTAACTGTATCTTTTCTTTCTTAGACATCTTCTTTCCAACTGGAGTCACGTATTCAGGGAAACTATAGGGTATGTTCAAGTTAAATTGGCCATCGCGATACAATAACTTTTGAGACCATCTAATTGTGACTGAGATATAGGTTCCACCATCAATCTGGAAAGGTAATTCCATTAGTAAAATGAACAAATTAAATCATACATGAAATAAGAAAGCAAATTATATAGGATTGGATACAATTAGAAGTTCACCTCTGGTATTGTAAGGGTAAATATATGGGGCTTGAGAAAGCATCCATCTTCAACTTTGACTAACTTTACATTTTCCCTTTCATCATCTTTGGCGACTAGTTTAGTGCTGTAAGATTTCCTTGGTAACTCAACGTCGACACCTAGAATTGAACCCTGTTAGCCAAATAATGCATCACTTGAGGAACAAACAATCAGCAATGTTTCACTTCTGTGAAACAAGAGAACGATAGGGATTTACAAAATAAGAAAGCATTCAACAAGCACTTCCCAAATCTATGCGAACTGAAACAAAGAATTTTTCCATTCAGAGAAGTTCTACATTAACTATTAAGGCTTAAACCAAATAAGAATACCAAGCTCATTGCTTTCAAGATATATATTCCTTTAACTTCCAAAAGCTTTTGACTTGTAGGCAAATTTGTGCAAGAACTTAACCAAATTTTTAGCAAGATTTTATTTTTTTGCAGTAACAACTAAAAGATATTTACACAATCAAGTCATGTTAAGAAATTTGCAGCTAACGCTTTATAATTAGCATTAATTGGTAACCTAAATAGTACTTATATGTCATAACATGTTAAAATACATTGATAATATAATAAGAGTCATTTCAAGCCTCAAACAGCCTCTCTACCTTCACGGGTAAGGTCTGCGTACGCACTATCCTCCCCAGACCCCACTTGTGGGAATATACTGATTTGTTATTATTGTTGTTGTAATGTTCCAAGCCTCAAACAGGTAGAAGGACACTCTGGTGCTCTAAGCTCGCGCCATGCGCATGTCCGGGAAGGTCCGGACCAAAGGTCTATTGTAGCACTAAAAGGAGCAAATTCTATACTATTTTGCAAATTAGCTACCATTGTTAAGGATTAATGTTAATCATAGGGATTTATCTGTTTGTCACTGCATAGAACTTTAAACCCTTACAATAAATGAGATAATTATAAATTTCCGTAATTACCTGTTCGCCCATAGGAACAGCAATACGGCAGTCACAGCTACGGCTAGTCATGACGCAATGCAGACGCCACGAACCCGTAACGGTAATAACCGCCGAATCAAAGTAACAATCAGCCGCAACCGAAACGCCGTTCATCTGAAGCGGAATCAAAGCGGGTGGATCGCACCTGCCATGCACGTGAGGTTGATAACTCGGAATATCTGGGTTATCAACAATGGCAGGATTCCCAATCACAGCATACATCATAGGTGACGCCGGCCAGTACGATTGCGCCGCCTTATCCATTGCCGTCATCGGCTTAGGCGGCACAACAGCACGGTCCTTGCCGAAATATATTCGTTTTGATAGCCTTATTCCGTCTTCTACGCATTTCACAAATTCCTCCTGATCCGCCATGTTATAATTCGCGGCTCAATAAAATTAGTCGCCTAATTCTTAGAAGGAGGAGAAAAAGGTAATAAGTTTATTTTATGACTATGATAAAGATAACGGAGAAGAAGAGGATTTGGAAAATGTGCCTCTTCCTTCTCTGGATCAACCTAACTTCCCGACGCCGACCGACGTTTATGGTGTAATATTTTGCATATAAACTGTGTCACGGAGGAAGTGTCGGAAGCGAACACGTTCTTGCCACGGTTCCCATGGCTGCCACCCATTCTTTTTTTCTTTTTTTTTTTTCATTAAAAAAAATCAGGTATAGTTTCTCACTTATAATTTGGTTTGACACTCGGACTCAAAAATTACAGCTTGTTTGGAAGATTGTTATATAAAGTATTATATTGTTATAAATAGAATTATATTTATGGTGAATGTCTATATTCTAGATAGATGATTCTATTCATTTGTAATTCATCCCAAATTAATAACAATTCTTTCTACCTACTTTTCTTTGCAATATTATTCTCCTTCTTTTATTGTTTCATAACAAGTTATTAGCACGAGACTTTAACCAATTGAGTAGAAGCTTTGAGATTGAGTATAATGATTGTCAATTGTTCTATGAACTTCCTTCATGATTAAATTCTGGAAGGTAAATATTTTACTTTATTTTTCTCTTTTAAATTCTTGAAATTCTATAATTTGATTTTATATACAAGCAAAGACAACAAAGTTGGATTATAACTCTAATGGAGTTTGTAAGAAATTACAACCACCTGAAGTGGTAAAATTTTTATGCCTTACCATGATCAAATTCATGTATGATTGTGGGCAAACTATTGAAAATCCGTCCCATTGAATTTGCTCTATTCTCATTCCCTTAAGAGAATGTGATTAGCAGTATGTAATACATCTGAAAGAAGATAAATTTATTACCATGAATGATCAATGGATGTGGATGTGACAATAGACGAAATTATATCGTCATAATTGTGGTAATGAGAACAATAAGTGTTCTCAAAATAATCATCACTATGTGAAAGTCATATTTGTCATCGATTTGGCATGAGATTTTATAAAGCACATATAGATGATTATGGTCCATTCATGATGTGAATATGACAACATCTGATTTATGAGTACATATCCATTTTTGGAAGAATATGAACGTGCTAGTGGTAGTGAATATACCACACTCACCTCTAGAAGGAGGTTTGAGATGATATAAGAAAATAATATCATTATTATGGCATGAATGGTCATTGGTCACGTACCTATTGTAAGCCAAAATATTTTGGTAATGTGATTATTAAAGAATAACATTAATGCAAGAAACATATCTTGTATATAATTTTGACCGTAACCATAATGGTGTAACTTTCTCTTTAAAAGAGATATTTACCACATTGATGTTATGAATTGGTGGTAGTACAAATTTAATTGAAAGCTCTAGAAGAGCCAATTATTACTATTTTGGAGAAACACAATTGATTACCAATAAGGTATTGTGTTGTAGTAAGTCTCAAAGAAACTTATTCAGTTTCCGAAGTATACGCGAAAGCGATTAATTATATTGAGACTATAAATAAAGGAAAGATTTAATATCTTCTATTACTACAACTTGTAGCTGGGGAATATGTATGTGAAAAACTACCCGCTTTATTCTCCAGTTTCTACTACACAAATAACAGAATACCACCATAAAGTGGATGTTTATTGATATAAAAACCCATTTCATAATAAACTTGGAGTTTATTGATAATTGCACACGTCATGGTATAAATATGAAGTTTATCAATATTGATAATTTATTCAGTTGGCATAATTGGTTTAGCCATATCAATTTAAGTATGATGTGCAAAAATAAAAGAGAATTCACATGGGTAAATATTAAAGAACTAGAAAGTTCTTTACGAATTCTCTTATGTTGCTTGTTCTTATTAATTAATAGACCAACTAAAATTGGGATTGAATCCCATGAGTGCTGGAAATATCAAAGGTGAATATTTGCCTATTCACCTGCCATGTATACCACATAAGATGCATCTATGAGATGGTTACATGTGCAATTATTATTGACCCGCAACCTGGTGTTTGCGAGGTAACTTGCTTAATAATTTAATATAGAGCATAATTTCCAGATTTTTTATTCAAGATATTTCTTCTTGATAAGTTGGTTTACATCATATTTGGTTTAGCAAAATAATTTATTGAGTGCCTCTACTTAATAGCTAAACTATTGCTTATGAGAACAAAGTTATAACTATCAATTTGATATACATTACATACGAAAGTATATTGTTTTCTCCCCTCACAAGTGGTTCAGGGTCAGGAACCAAATAATTCCATCTTATTATTATTGATGTGCGGTGTATATTTTGATTATCACTACAACGCACAAAGATAGGTTCTCAAAGTTGAGGAAATAAATTAGTTTTTCTAACATGAGGGGGAGACATGAAAAACAGTTGAGAAAAAAGTTACGAGGAATGAATTATCGTTTCTACATCTAGATCCTCAATAAGATAATATAAACCTGAAATTCATTAAAAGATAATTCATTTGCAATATATTACAAAGCATGCCAAACGCATTTACTGACCCAAAGAAAGTAACTACATTCTCATTGCAAATGCTCATATTAAGTCCTAGAAGGACAAAGTCTATGGTAAGCTTAATGCGTATAGACAATCGGTTTTAAATAAACTTCTTGATAAAGAAGATAAGCAAATGATCAAAATGATCATAATAAAGGAGGCAAGTGATCTAGAAGATCACATAACATAACACTTCATAAAATCTCAAAAGAGATTCAGGTACTCGAATATATGAATGAAGAGATCTCTATGTTATGTCTTTATGAAAAATAAGGAGGTTGGAACCGATATAAAATATTTGTCGACGACATTGATTATAATACTAAATATATACGAGGATCTTAAGTCTGGAGAAACAATTCAAGCAGAATTTGGTTTCATATGATAGATATATAGTTTGGACCTGCAAACCAAACTCTTGAAAGTACAAAGTCAATTGTATGTGCAATCGCTTTTATCTATCTTATATGTCCAGCATGACATAAAAACTTGATATGCATCTAAAGTCTATTATATGACTTATATAATAATCTTTGAATGATTTAAATCGCTTGAAGCATATACAATTCTTGATCTTGAAGTACCCACATCCTAAGAGCAATCTGTGCACATATGTATCTTGCTATAACTATAGGCATGATAATATGATAGCAAGATTTTTCATCTCTATCAAGGAGGATGATTTCAAGTTTCAATATATTCATTCAACTTAATATGGCTGATTTGTTTATCAAGTCTCTACCAACGATATTGTATTATATTGTATCATTGTGAAATATATAATGTTTGGATAAATTGTACGTAATGCCCTAAATTTAATTTCAATTTAGATGAGGTAGTTTGATTTGGCACGAAGTTTAAGGAAAAAAAAAAATTTTGGATTTGTATTCTTAACAGCTTAAGGGGTAAAAGTTTTGTAGGGCCATGATATTTTTGTGGTTATAAAAACTTCTCATTAAGAGTAAAATAAAGAGTTTAATGTTGAATTATTTTCAAATTTAAAAATGTGTCATTTATTTTGGAACAGACTAAAAAGAAAAGTACCTCGTCTCATTTGAAAAGTAGGGAGTATTGTTTACAGTCATTTCGTGATGCCATACTTCAATATGATGAAGAATAAACTTGCAATATTATTAAAAAAATATGGTGCAAAGTAGAATTATTATATAATAAGAGTGCTCTGATTCATTATTTGGGAGCATTACTAAAGTGTTTCAAAGGTAGGATTATCTTGACGTAGGTATGTGTTTGGCCTAGATCAACATAAGTTAAATGAAGTCTCTATCGTTCTGCTGAAAAAATAGGGTAAAGGATAAAATATAATTATTTAATAATAACGAAAGGCACGGTGACAGAAAGAATAAAGCGACGAAGCGACTGCACCAAATCGATCGTTCCATAAAGTGGCATTTTTTGTTATTACATAGCGACGAATTTAATAATACAATATAATAAAATTTAAATAAAAATCAAAATAAGTATTAAATTTAAAATAACAATACGTCCAAACAAGAAGAGGGTATAATTTCTACTCCACTAGGTTATCATTTGCTCGTCTCAGAAAAAACTTTTGGTGTATTGATGAAACAGACTCGTATTTTTGTTTTCTGATATTTTGATCTTACAACTTATCCTAATCCTATGACACAGTTTTTAGTGTTGTTCAATTATAAGCAGAAATGTGTTTATTTATTTCTACTTTTTGTGTAAACAATTTAATTTGAATACCTGATTATATTTGCATCCGGTCCAATCATTATTCGAAGATTCTTTTTCTCAATAAATATAAGTGATATTGTATGAGTCTAAATATGACCAACCACAGCTTATATTTACCACGACGGACAACCGTAGACCGAAGAGTCGGTATAAGGGAACGATCCAGAGTTGGAAGGGGGACCTTGCGTCGTTGTTAGACAATTCTTAATTCGTCGTCCTCATGATTAGGAGAAATTTCCCAGTATATAAAGGGGATTTTAAGCCTTGTAATGGACAGATTATTGAGCATATACGAAATTACTCCCTCTCTCTCTCTCTACTTTTATGAACTCTGTCTCTCTTTCCCTCTATATACCTCTGTTATCTTTTTGCTATAACGATCCAAGAGTTTATTATCTTCGACTGCGATTTACCCCTTTTTTTATCTTCGATTGATTTGCTTAAAAAGAGTTAAAAATCTTTTGAGTCAAACAATTTGGCGTCATCTGTGGGAATTTCCAGAGCGAAATCATAGTTCTCGTCTAGGATATCAAAAACAACGATCATTGTTCTTCATACCTCATAAGAACCAACAATGGCGGAAAAAGAAGCAAGGCTGAAGATGATAGCAGATGTCTCAAACAACCTCTTAAGCTCCCCCAGCGAAGCCAGTAGGGAAGACACCGTGAATACAATACCAAGAGATACACCGGAGTGGAAGATCTCACCCTCTTCACACGAAGATCCTACGGTCTTGCGTGAAAAAGAAGCTTCCACGTCCACGGCGAGAGAAACACCGTCAGCGATCAAAAAGCTACTAGAGGAGTAGTTGACAAGTGCCCCGAGCAACATGCTCGAAAAATCACCTCAAGAAAATGTTGATGATTTGCCGGCTACAGGAATTGCAGTTGCCACCGGCGAGCCAAGCGCTGCGCGAATGGGCAACGTTCGCACTGCCATCAATGCAAGTGAAGGTGCACTCACAACCATTCTAAAGAAAATGGAAGAAATGAAAAACGAAAACAAAGCGCTCCGCGATCAAATGAAAGAGCACCAGGAAAGGGTTGACAAAATACCTGACGCCCCCAAGCTACTACCAAAATGCAATGTGGGAAGGTTCGTCGAACAGCCATACAGCGAGGGAGTTTCTTCTCACCCCATCCCAAAAACCTTTAAAATGCCACTGTACTTGAGAATACACGACGGGACCACGGATCTAGAAGATCACTTGATCCACTACGTCACCGCGGTAAAGGGCAATGACCTGTCAAAAGAGCAAGTGCCTTCTGTGTTGCTAAAAAAGTTCGATGAGACTCTGACAGGAGGAGCATTGACATGGTACTCCCAGCTACCAGCGTGATCGATATCAACGTTTGAGGAGATGTCAGACAAATTTGCTAACGCTCATGCAGGAGCCAAGAAGGTCGAAGCTCGGGTCAACGACATCTTTTCCATAAAGCAAATAGCAGGCGAAGGACTTCGAGAATTCCTGGCCCGATTCAACAGAGTGAGAATGGGACTGCCAAATGTGTCGGAAGGAATGGCGGTCGCGGCTTTCCAAAATGGTTTAAATAGGAACGGATCAAAGGCAACCAAGAAATTGCTCAACAGACTCATGAAGTACCCTCACATAACATGTGAAGAGATTCACAACGCCTACTGCACCGAGGTAAGGGCAGACGAAGACGATCTTAACGGCCTCACTCAACGACTAACGTTAGTCCAGATCGAGGTGAGGAGGGATCGACGTAACGACGGGCGGAGGGATCAAGCCCCGCATTTCAATCGAGAAAGACATCAGCCTTATGTCAGAACATCTAACCTGCCCCCTCCGAGACATGCGGATGCCGTGCTACGACACACCGCACTCCTTCGGAACGAAAGAGGTATGCCTCCACTATTATCTACTCATAACTTTTGTGTTTCCCTTTCAGAGATAGTGTACACACTAGAGAAGCTGGGTACGAAGGTGCAATGGCTGCCAAAAATGAAATTGGACCCGAGCGCAAGGAGGTCAAATGTCCTCTACGAATTCCATCAGGAAAGAGGACACAAAACCGAAGATTGCATAGGCCTACGACAATAGGTGGTCAGGATGTTGAACTAGGGGTACCTAAAGGAACTGCTCAACGATAAAGGAAGGGCCAACTTCACCATAGGACATGACCCCTCTCAGGGACCTCCAAAACTACCATTGCCGGCATGCACCATACAAATAATTATCGGCGGTGGCAATGATTCGGTGATCAACCATGTAAAGTTCACCACTACGCACAAACTCAAACGTACGGTCACCCACGAACGGTATGACGACTTCGAAGACAATATCATCTTCGAAAAGTCAGATACTGAAGGTTTGTCTTTCCCTCACTATGATGCTTTAGTTATAACTTTACGCATCACTGACACTGATGTAAAAAGAATCATGGTAGATGATAGAATTAGCGCGTGTATTATCCACCCAAGAGTTCTCATACAAATGAGGCTCGAGGATAGAATAATACCGCATTGCATAACACTAACGGGTTTCAACAATGCAGTAGAGCGGACATTCGGGGACATAGTGCTACCTGTCTTAGCAAGAGGAGTCACATTGGAAACCACATTCCACGTCATGAACCAGGAAACAACCTATAATGCCATCATAGGACGTCCTTGGATACACTCCATGCGAGCTGCCCTCTCGAGCTTTTACCAAGTGATAAAATTTCCCACCCTATGGGGAGTATTCAGCATTCGAGGCGAACCGCGTACCACCCAGGAGTGCTACCGGATCACCCAAGATTGCACGCATACCAAACAATTAAAAGGAGCAAGCACGAAGGCATAGCAATTAGCCATGTCGGGAACTTAACCCGACCCACCAACAGAGGTTATCAGAGACCCAGACATCGTAGAAGCCTGCAAGGCAATTATAGAAAACCTCGACCCAGTCCAGCTGGACGACGCTGATGACACAAGAAAGGCTTACATCGGGCACAACCTCTCAGAACTAGGTAAGTATCGTGAATTTTTAAATAACAACACCGACTTATTTGCCTTTTCCTACTCAGATATGCCGGGGATCCCAAGGGACATCACCACTCATAGGTTGAATATTGACCCACTCTATCTGCCAGTATGGCGGGCGAGGAGAAAATTCATTGCCACAATCAATGAAGCGGTGAGCTAAGAAGTGGAAAAATTGCTCACCAACGGTTCCATCAGAGAATCGAAGTACCCCCAGTGGGTCGCCACTATGGTCACGGTCAAAAGGAAGAACGGGAAGTGGCGAATGTGCATTGACTTCACTTATCTAAACAAGGCATGCCCAAGAGATTCATTCCCATTGCCCCATATCGACCAACTGATCGATGCAACAACGAGACATGAACTGTTAAGTTTTTTGGACGCCTACTCTGGTTACAACCAAATCCTAATGGCCGCAGAGGACCAGGAAAAGAGAACTTTCATCACCCACCAAGGGACTTACTGATACAAAGTGATGCCGTTCGGGCTCAAAAACGCAGTGGCCACTTATCAGAGATTAGTCACCAAGATTTTCAAGGAATAGATCGGCAAAAAAATGGAAGTTTCTATCGACGACATGCTGGTAAAATTAGAAAAGAAGGAGAATCACATTAATCATTTGAAGGAAGCTTTCGAGATATTGAGGCGGTACGAGATGAAGTTGAACCGGGAAAAGTGCACCTTCGGCGTGGCCTCAGGGAAATTCCTAGGTTTCATCGTATCACAACGAGGGATCGAAGTCAACCCCAATAAAATCAATGACATCGACACCATACCTAAGGTACTGACCAACAAGAAACATGTACAAAAGCTGACAGGGCGAATAGCCGCCTTATCGAGATTCATTTCAAGGTCCTCAGACAGATGTCACAAGTTCTTCGATGTACTTAGAATGGATCACGGGCTACAATGGAATGAGGAGTGCATTGACGCCCTAAAGAAATTAAAAGTGTATCTATCCTAACCACCACTGCTCGTCAAAGCGAACCCAAACAAATGTTTGCTCGTATATTTGACAGTATCCGAAGTCGCTGTCAGTGCGGTCTTGGTTCGCGAAAACAAAGGTACACAATCTCATATTTACTATATCAGCAAAACCTTAATAGATGCCGAGACAAGGTATCCTCACCTTGAAAAACTAGCTCTGGCACTAGTCATAGCTTCAAGCAAGCTCAAACAAATGAGCATTCCAACTGGAAATAATGGAGGTAAAACTACTCCAAAACAACTGGAACGTCGCCCATCTCAAATACTTTCACTTCTGAAAGGCATCACCTAAGTCGTACTCTTTTTCCCTCACCCGAGTTTTGTCCCAATCGGGTTTTCTCGGGGAGGTTTTTAACGAGGCGGCGAGGGGGATACCCTCTGGATTGGTGCGTTGTTCATGACTACGGCCCATTATCATAATCTCCATCCCGAAGTAATGAAGGGACTGCACAATCCAATCTCCATTGTATAAACAGAAATTTCCATTGTATGAACAAGAATTCTCCATTATATGAAAAGAAACCTCCATTATATGAAACGCCCACATTAGAATGGCCAAGGACATCAACATTAGTTCGACCCCGCTTGAACCACGACAGATACTACTTCGACCACGGCCGAAGCAACATCCCAATGGCCAAGGCCATCGACATTAGTTCGACCTTGCTCGAACCACGACGGATACAACTTAGACCATCGTCGAAACAACATCCCAATCGCTAAGTCCATCGATATTAGTTCGACCTCGCTCGAACCACGACGGATACTACTTCGACCACGGTCAAAGCAATATCCCAATGGCCAAGGCCATCGACATTAGTTTGACCTTGATCGAATCACGACAGATACTACTTCGTCCACGGTCGAAGCAATATCCCAATGGCCAAAGCCATCGATATTAGTTCGACCACGGTCGAAGCAACATCCTAATGGCCAAGGCCATCGACATTAGTTCGACCTCGCTCGAACCACGACGGATACTACTTCGACCACAGTCGAAGTAACATCCCAATGGCCAAAGCCATCAATATTAGTTCGACCTCACTCGAACCACGACGGATACTACTTCGACCACAGTCGAAGCAATATCCCAATGGTCAAGGCCATCGACATTAGTTCGACCTCGCTTGAACCACGACGGATAGTACTTCGACCATGGTAGAAGCAAAACCTCAATGGCCAAGGCCATCGGTATTAGTTCAACCTCGATCGAACTACGATGGATAATACTTCGGCCATGGTCGAAGCAACATCCCAATGGCCAAGGTCATCGACATTAGTTCGACCTCGATCGAATAACGACGAAACGAATTTTTAACAATAGTCAAAATATCCCTACGGAGACTAAGTATCATGCAATAAACTAAAAAGGAAAAATAGCGAACAAACAAAGCAACAAAAATGAAGTTTATATTACAAAAAAATGTTATTTACATTCGTCCACACGGACGGGCCCTAGTACAACTCGCGCCCAAAAATTCCTAAACAAAATGAACGAACTAAAACTACTCATCGGCTCCAGTGGGGTAGGCATCTTATTAACATGAGTCCGAATCAAGGCGGTTCACATCATCAGAGGAGATACCCTCCCCATCAGGAATGTTAGGCTCATACCCACACGACTCGTGAGCTGTACGTGCTTCAGCATACATCGTTTGAACCTCCGCCTCTATCGCCTGGCCCTCAGCGCAAAAAGCTTTATATACATCGAGATGAGCCTCCGCATAGACCTATATCTCATACAAGTGATGAGGCAAGCCCTGACCAGTCGGAGGACGAGATGTACAGGGCCTAGAATGGCGATCTATTTCTTCTGCCTTGGTAGAGCCACTTGCCTTTGCAACGCAGACAACTCCGCCCCTAGCTCCCCAATACGCCTTTCGAGCTCCACGACCTGACGACCAGAGGCCTCTCTTTACCGGGTAAGTTTCGATCTAGATATGCGGAGGGCATCCTCCAATGAGAGTGCCTCAGAAATGGCGGTGGCTAACTTATCAGCGTTAGCATTTAACTCGCCCTTGAGCCTATCGATCTCCGATGTCTTGGCATTTAGCTCGGCATTCAGGCCAGCGACCTTTAGCTGCAGGTCGGCATTTTCCACCGTCACCCCTTGACTCAGTTCAAGCTCATCCTCTCTCGCCTTAAGAAGTGCCTCCAGCTCGCTGTTACGAGCGATAGCCCTCACGAGCTCCTCATCCCTCTCCTCTAGCTCTACCACCCTATGCTCCAGTTGGGCCTCCCGCTGCTTAAGCCCTTCGCAGAACACTTGGAACTCAGGATCCTGATAGTATATGTCGACTATCATTCGGTGCTTAGCACGGCATTGCTTGTATTTCATCGAATCTTCTTGTAGAGGTCCGTCCTCTTTCGTTCATGATGATCTCTTTCCACCTCCAGGATGAGGGTCTGACCATAAAAGAGAGCAAAAGTTATGTTCCTATACCAATCCCACAACACAAAGAAAAGTAAAAGGAACCTACCTGTAAGGCATACTGGAAACCTTTCGAGATAGCTCCACGTCATTCATCGTCCCAAACATCTCATTCTCAGGAGTGGCGCACAAAGGAGCGAGGGCCAAAGCAACCTGCTCATTATTTAGCAACAAGTTGTAACCCTCTGGAATTATCACGTGACGGCCAGACCCGTCCGTCCTCACTTCCATATGAGTATGGCAACTCAAACAATCATTGATGTCCTCCGGGGTGATGTCGAAACCCGACCCGTTCTCTTCCACGTGAGGTCCTCCGACATTGACGACGCACCACCTTCAACGAAATGCGCCGAACTAGCCCCAAGGCCAACTCTCCCCTTGTAGGCTGATCTCCACAACAAAATGGCGTCAGCCATAAACACGGGCATCAGTGTCATCCGAGACGCTCCACTCCCGTCAGCTTCAGTAGCCAACCACTTTCCCAGCTCCAATCTTCTCTTCTTTCTCTCTAACGACTCGTCACTATCAGAGGATTCTTCGACAGGATGAGGGGTCGGAGCTAACGAGGTCGTATATCTCATTGTTGCAGAGATGGACATGGCCTCCTGTTGAAGAAGTAGAGGACGGCCCCCCCGAACAGATGCACACAAAACGTCTTGAGTATCCGTGGCTGCAGCAGGTCGTCTAAAAGCAGGGACTGGCGCCCTTCTCCTAGAAGCTCCCCGACCTATCGTCATCAAAAATTATACGGTCAGGCAAGGTCACACGACCACCAGTGCAGTAAATCAGAAGTTTACCTGAGGAAACCTTAGGGCCGTAGCGTTATATGAAGGCAGTCCAGGTTCGAGTCTCCTGCGCATGAGGCAGTAGACCAGCGACCCAGCTCCTGAGACCGGTAACGGGCTGGGGTGGACGAGCCATAGCTGCAAAATGAGTGATCAGAAGCAATATTTGCAGAAGACAGAGAGTCTAATGAACTACGGTACATATGAATTTTATTTCACCTCTCTGGAAAGCTGGCGGGGTTCGAGACCATGTGCTCGGTCTTGATGAAGAAATACTTGTGCTAGTATTTATGGCTCGCTCGATCGTCTGTCCCGACCACCAACCCTTTTGTGTCGCGAAGTCTCAGGTGTACCATGGTTCCCCTAAGGAAACCAGGTGAAAATAAGTGCAAGAGATGATGCACGGAGTGTCGCACTTGGCTAATCCCGCATATTTAGTCAACAGAAGAAGCACCTTGAGTGTGTATGTCGTGAGCTGAGCCAGGCAAATATGATAGAATCTGTAGAACTCATCCGCCAAATGAAAGAGAGGAAGGTTGTAACCGATCATGAAAGGGTATTCATAGAATGCACAATACCCCGGCCTATGAACGTCAACATAATCCCCCTCCGCCAGAGCCATCTCCACATGGGCTGGGATACCGTATTTTATGCAGAGAGCATCGAGGTGAGTCTGTTTCATCTCCGAAAGTACTGGGCTAGTAGTAACAGGTGGGTCCTTGTTGAAGTCATTCCGAGAATGGGGATGCCTCGGAAGTAACGCCTCCACTGTAAGAGGACTGTCATCATCTTCCATCTCCACCTCTCCGATATCGGAGAAAGGTACTGCACTCACCAGAGCGATCTTAGGAACCTCCACGTTAGAGTGACGAGATCTCGGCATGATTTTGTTAAATGAAGCAAGCCACACAAATGGAGGAAAAGAGAAGAAGACTTCCGGTCAGGAACGAAAATGAAGAAATGTGAAAACGGAAGAAGAATATTAGAGGACTCTCAATAATGGCTAAAGTCTTTGATGAAATTGAACCCTTCATCTATTTATAAGGTTGGGTGGCGCCTGAACCGAGGAAGCAGATTTCAAATCAGCACAGGAAACCAAGCGCCAAACTGTCATTCTTTTTGCCTCGAAAACCCGTACAATGATGACGCATGCGAGAGCTGATGTCACCCAAGGTGGCGTGTACATCTAAACATCCCGCCAAACAAAGGTATCACCTCTTACTGTTCGCGTCGCCATATTTCGACGATCTGGATCCTTCCTAAAGGAGGCATCAGGTTCGCTCACCAAGGACGCATGCCGTTGCGACCTCGACGAGCGGAGGGACTAACTGTATGGGTCTAAATATGACCAACCACGGCTTATAGTTATCACGACAGGCAACCATAGACCAAAGAGTCGGTATAAGGGAATGATCCAGAGGTGGAAGGGGAAATGTCCTCGCATCATTGTTAGACAATTCTTAATTCGTCGTCCTCGTGATTAGGAGAAATCCCCCAGTATATAAAGGGGATTTTAAGCCTTGTAATGGACTGATTATTGAGCATATACGAAATTGCTCCCTCTCTCTCTCTACTTTTTTATGAACTTTGTCTCCCTTTCCCTCTATATACCTCGGTTATCTTTTTGCTATAACGATCCAAGATTTTATTATCTTTGACAACGATTTACCCGTTTTTTTTATCTTCGATTGATTTGCTTAAAAGGAATTAAAAATCTTTTGAGTCAAACAGATATGACAACTTTTTGTTAAAGAAATACTTATTCAACACTATTTATCATGTTAGAATGTATTACTCCTACTCTCATAATACTTTATAAAATAATCTTAGCACGACTCTTACTTACTTATAGTATGAAGATTCTTATTACACAGAGCTGATTGCTCAGACGGTTACTTAATTAACTAATGATAATTGTGTAATATGGTACAAAAAGCTGATTGCTCAGAGTAAGACGATTACTTAGCTAATGATAATTGTGTAAGAAAATTTAATTTTATTATTTTGTAACAGAAAAGTCACTTTATTCTTGTTATTTCACCTACAAAATCACTCTACACATTCTGCCATAATATATATATATATATATATATATATATATATATATATATATATATATATATATATATATATATATATATATATATATATATGCAAATTACCTCCTCCTCTTTTTAACTTGTTGTAATATTATTGTAAATTAATTACTTTAACCTTCAATAGAATTAATGCCAAGATCTAATATTGCATGTGTATCTCATGTGAATCACTAAAAACTTTGTAATCAAAATCATAATTATATGCTTTTACACATTGTAAAAACTTCCATTTAGTTATTACTTGATAGATATTAATGCAAAATAATCGTTTGTAATGTATCACATCAAAAGAATGAGTGGAAAATCAAAAAGGTGGGAGATCAAGATGACTTGAAAACTAAAATTGCATTGATATTTAACTTCTACCTAAAATACGTAACTAGTGGTAAATATGCACGTTAGAAATCAGAGTGAAATTTCCTTTTAAACAATTAAAATCTCAATAATCAGACATTACAATACTAAAAAGCAACACAAAATAGAAAGACAAAGGTAGAACAAAAGAACATCGACTTATAACTTAATTCTTTCTTATAACGCTTTTAGCCAATATTTTTGTCACGACCCGGATTTCCCACCCTCGGGAGTCGTGACGATGCATACTAATAAGAGCTAGGCAAGCCAATTTAATTTACTTCTTTCAGCAATTATCGATCATTTAATAAAAACAATGCATAATATGATAAAGCGGAAGTCTCAATGTATAATTAACTGATAGAAATGCGGAAGTTTAACAGAATCCTCTACCCAAGAACTGGAGTCACAAACTCACGAACGTCTAGAGAATGCTAAATACAATGTCTGAATAAAAATATAATTCTGTTTGTTCCGATACAAAGGATAACAAACTAAAGTAAAGATAGAAAGAGACTCCGGGACATGCGGACGCCAGCTAGGCTACCTCGGGATCTCTGGACTGAAGTCAGCCTCCAAAACTCCTACTGCTGTCCAAAAGCTGCTCCGGCTCCGTAATCTGTGCAAAAAGATACACAGAGTGTAGCATCAGCACAACCGACCCCATGTGCTGGTAAGTGCCTGGCCTAACCCCGGCGAAGTAGTGACGAGGCTAGACAGGACTACCAAAACCAACATGTACAGACCAATATATATATATATATATATATATATATATATATATATATATATATATATGCGCAATAGAAAAGAATACAGAAATTTAACAAGTCAAGAGGGAGGGGAGCATGCTGTAGGGGCTGTAACAGTTTAGAATACAAAAATCAATGAATAAAGGATGGAATGGTACAACTATAATGCCAACGAGAGTAGGAAAACAACAGCTGCACGGCACCACCCTTCGTGATTTCACTCGCATTCCCACCAAAACAACCATATAAAGTGCACGGCATCAACCTTCATGCTTTTCCTCACATAAACACTCATATCATGGCACGGAATGATCCTTTGTGCATTAGTAATCAAAATATGGCACGGAATGTTCCTTCGTGCATTAATAATCAAAACATGGCACGGAATGTTCCTTCGTGCATTAATAATCAAAACATGGCACGGAATGTTCCTTCGTGCATTAATAATCAAAGCATGACACGGAATATTCCTTCGTGCATTAATAATCAAAACATGGCACGGAATATTCCTTCGTGCTTTAATAATCAAAACATGGCACGGAATGTTCCTTCATGCATTAACATATCCTCAACATAAATCGTGCACGGTATCAACCTTCGTGCTTTATCACTCTTCCTCACCCAAGCAACAATCACAACCAATGGGGTGAAGGGATAGACAAATAATAATAGAAGTCTCCGCAAGGAAAACACCAGTAAACAGTTAAATTCCGGCAAGGGAACAATAACAATAACTTTCACGTCCCGACAAGGGAGATAATCAATATACAAATATAACCCGGCAAGGGAATAATCACATCTCTTTCTCTTTCTTTCATTTCTTACTCAATAATTACTTTATCATCCGAGCCAACGCTCCAAAGAGTTCACAAATCATAATTCTTTCTCATACTCTTCACATTATATAGAAATCATCAATTACACAAGGAAGAGTCACAACAAAATAGGAATAAACACAATATACGGACTCACGGTCATGCTAGACACCAGTGTATAGATACTCGTCACCATGCCAATACACCGTACTCGACAATTAGCAATTAGCAAATAGTACTCTAATCCTATTCCCTTAAGCCAAAGTTAGATCAAATACTTACCTCAACTTCCACGGCTAAATCAATCCACAACAACCGCCTTCCCTCTCGAATTCGGCTCCAACTCAATCAAATCTATGAAATAAAGACTTTATAATATCAATAATAGCTAAATAAATCAAGCCCAATGCCTAAATATAGATCCCCAACCTTTCTTCCAAAAATTCCAAAAATTGACCCCGGGCCCGCTTGGTCAAAACACGAGGTTCAAACCAATTTCATATCACCCATTCCCCCACGAGCCCGATTATACAATTTATTTTCAAATTCGACCCCAAAACGAGGTCTAAATCAAAGAAAATTAAAAAGCCCTAACTCTACCCAATTCCCCCAATTCCAACCCTAGATTACATGATTTAGGCGTAGAAACTCACTAATTAGTGAAGGAAAAATGAAGAAAATGAGTGGGAATTTACTTACCCAAGTGGTCCTGAAGAATGGGGGCTTCAATGGATTCCTAAAGCTTGGAGGAGAAGAGAGTTCGTGAGAATTTTTGAATGAACCCGCAACTATTCTGTTTCTAAACTTAAAATAATAACTGGGCGAATTTGCCCTACGCGATCGCGACATGAGGGTCGCGTTCGCGGAGAAGGAAGACTGGGAAGCATCGCGTTCGCGGAAGGCTTGTCGCGAATGCGTAGAAGGGAAGGGCTGGGTCCAAGACTTTGTTATACACGAACGCATGAGGGGCCACGCGAACGCGTTGAGTAAGGCTGCAGGGCTACGCGTTCACGAGCGGTTTGATGTGAACGCGAAGAGGAAACAACTGGGGTCCTGGATTTGGCTAATGTGATCGCGAGGTTCAAGACGCGAACGCGAAGGAGGAAGACACAGAGCTACGCGAACGCAAGGGGAAGAGTGCGAATGCGAAGAAGGAAATCCCTGTGCACAAACACCAGATTTTCTGCAACTTTTTACTAAGTTCAAAACACCCCGAACCACCTCCGAATCACCCCCGAGCCCTCGGGGCTCCTAACCAAATACATACACTAACTAAACAACCTCATATGAACTTAACCGTGCGGTTAAATTGCTAAAATAACATCATAAATGAGGAATCAAACCTCAAAATCATCACTTTTTTTTATCAAACTTCTTAAACTTTCACTTTTAGATATTTAGGTCCGAAACACTTCAAATGACGTCCGATTTCAACCAAATTACACAGAAACGTCTTAAACCACATATAAGACCTGTACCGGGCGTCAGAACCAAAATACGGGCCCGATACCAATATTTTCTAATCCATTTTCATTTCAAAATTTCATATAAATTTCAGAAAAATAATTTCTCTTAAAAATTCATTTCTCGGGCTCGGGACCTCGGATTTCGATTCCGGGCATACGCCCAAGTCCCATATATTTCTACGGACCCTCCGGGACCGTCAAATCACAGGTCCAGGTCCGTTTACCCAAAATGTTGACCAAAGTCAACGTTAATCATACTAATATCAAAATTCATCAATTTTTACACAGAATTCATATTTAAGCTTACGGCTACGCGTCCGGACTGCGCATGCAAATCGAGACGACTAAAAGTGAGGTTTTCAAGGCCTCAAAAGCGCGAAAAAGAGAGAAAACAGGTGATGTCGTCACAATTTTCCTCTATGGCTTTTAAACCAATTGGTTCTCAAATTCCAACTTACTTGAAAATGAAGCGTAATGTAGTAATTATTATCGTTAATTTAAGGAATTCGTTCGGCGATATATAAATAAATCCCAACTTTATTCCTTCACTCCCCACCAGTTTCTTGTCTGTATAATCTTTGTATTTGGTTATTGGCTCTGAAAGTGAGAATCTTGGACGAGCTTCTTTGCCATTATAGTTTAAGACTAATACGTGATTATCATCTGTGAGAAAATAGACTAAACCACTTGCATTAATGGGGAGACAAGAGGATTCAAAAAACACATCGTAAGGGAGTGAGATTATATTTGTTCGTCTCCAGGCAAGTCTCGGAATCGAAGATTTCACAACAATAATTGCCAAGTCCCAAACGCCTATAAACAAAGATTCTTATGAAGTAAATACATTTATGAAAACCTAATTTTAGCAAAGCCAAAAACCAATCAATGAATGATAGATATATGATTTTAAACATGAGAAAATTAAGATGTAAATTTTTACATACCTACGACGAGGTGGTGATGAGTCTTGTGACAAACGAATAATCTTGAAATGTATAGGACTTGATTTGAGTACCACTAGAGCAATCTTGACCGTCCAATACCTCGTTTTTGGATGAGGCAACACTTTCCATTCTCGATGGTACATATGGTTACGATTCTTTATTCTTCTCACACAACACAAAATCCCTTGTTTTGAAGATGCCTCGATCTTTGTGTTACGATAATAGTTGAAAATTCTATATTCAGGTTTATTCAAGGTTTCAACTGGTTGATTCAGTGGATCTAATTTTCCAATGCAATCGTCCATTGAAACAAAAACTTTATAACGTACTCGTTGTTTTTTAAGCCTTGAACCAAGTAACATAAAATATTATTTGTTCTGTGACAATATAGTTGCATAAAACCTAATTTATATGTCAAGTTTTTCCATGTCTTGTTAACTACTTTGCAAGCATCTAATGTTTCCAAGGAAGTTCGGGTTAATATCTCGAAAGCCATATCAGATGGAAGCTCTGAAGTAGCCATTAATGGAACTCTTTAAGGAGTTAATTTCTAGAAAAAATAAAGATTGTTTGATTAATGTACGAAAAGATAAGGGATTAATGAATCTTGAATCACTACATCAGCTTGAAAGTATAACTAATTATTTATAATAAGAGGAAGTATGTTGAAGATAAAGTAGGTAATTAAGTTCATATATCATAGATGGAAAAAAAAAATAATAAGAAGCCATGCAAAATACGAGATTTGATTTTTGAGATTTATCTTATGGTCAGACACTTATCTTTTTTTTACAATACTTAGTAGGCGATTACCATATTTTCACTTTATAATAGTATGTGATCACGACTACGAGAAGTGTATTGAATATTATACTACCTTTTATAACTGTGGAATGAATTATTTTACCAAATCAGAACTGAAGAAAGAAATAGAAAAGACACAAATTTTTGTCCCTAAATAACTAGCAAGATCAGATTTCGCAGGGTGGTATATGGTTTGCTCATTAATTTCTCTTGATTAATGTAATTTTTCTACTAGGTAGATTTGAAGGATTTGGCAAGTCGAAAATTCTGTGTTATCCATTATTAAACAAGGTTAAGTTTTTCTATCATCGTATTCTTTCTCATGTAGAAAAATGTTAATTGTTTCGTTTCAGTGAAAAACATGGGTGAATTAGAGCAAAATAATAAAAAGAGGATAATTATGAATTGTTTTTTTTTAATTTTAAAAAATTGTACTATCTTTCTTTCAATTTATATGATACGATTACCATTTAGAAGTCAAATTGTATTTTTATTCAAAATTCTTATTTATTTTAAGTTAGTTAACTATAAAATTGTGACTTATGGTACTTTTAAAAAAAATAAGAATATCATTACAAAATTTAGAAGTTAATTTCTAAATGAAAATTGATAATTAGATTTTGTACTTTGAACTTCGAGGAAATAAGTAAAGGAGAAGAGAAAATTCTCTAAAAAAAGAAGATATCTCAAGTATATATAACTTTGAATGTAATGGATATTTTTAGTTTACTTCTAATCTTGAGAAATATCATTAGAAAGAAATTGGTATAGAACTTTGTATAGGGTAAAATCAGTTCGTAGTAAATACTCGTATAATAGAGCGACACGTGGAATCAGAGACTGATGAAAAGCAAGACAGGTGGAAACCAAGACCGGGGGTAACAATTTCAATTGGCACCGGGAAGCCCCCGAAGGGAGTATGGCTCATAAAGACAAAAATAAATGTCTTCCACCCATTAGCATTCAATGAAAAATATTCTGCAGTATTAAATACATAATCCGTTATAGAGAATATGGCATTCATAGCTTGCCGTTACACATTCTTCAATAGCCCCCATGATTGTCATTTAAGAGGAGCTGGATCCTAGGACCTTGTTCCCTAGATGCAACTATAAATAGCGATTTCAACTGCCATTGTGGAGGGAGGAATTTTCTGACAAACTTATGGTACATACTACACAAAAGCTCAATAACATTTTATTTCTTGCTTATTAATATTGCTATAACTGCCTTCGGAAGCTCCGCTCCCGAAATCACTGATCACGTCCAACTATGCCTTATAAAAAGGACTAAGCGGTCATTGCAAATATAATTCAGTTTACAAGTCTAGAGTCGAATCTCATAGAGAACAAAGGCTTAGCTACAACTATTCAATGTTGCTAAGGAAACAAGCTCGAATAATTCCTATGTTATAAATATTAAGATTCTAGTATCTAACAAATTAAATTATTAAATTAACAACTAGGGGCACTAAGGGTTGGAAACAAGATTAAGGAGGTCTAGAGTTATAATTTTTCTTATTGTCGGAATCCTTTTCGCTACGTGTTCTATAAATTTGCTTAAGTCTTCTCTACCGATCATGAGCACTCTGACTGTCGTAATTCTCTCCCGAGTAATTACCACAATTTACTAGACATATGCTCCCGAATTACGCTAGTTGGCATTAAGTACGGCTCACTCGGATCGCATCAAGATTTCGTTATCCCTAATCTCACATTTAAACCCTCTGTATTAATCCCTCATATACATTAGGAGTGATATTATCCAATAACTACCTAAATATGCACTCTCTCCCGAGTAATACACAGTAAATAGGCACAGTCGATTGAGCTCTTCAACCAACCACAATAATAACGTAGTTGAACAAATAGAGAAAATACTATAGCAAATCTATATTAACATAACAGGAAAATCATCTTTCAAGAGGTTCCATAAAAACCCTAGAAAATAAATTAGCTATTCATAATAGTATGCATAACTAAAATACTAGAATTCATAACCAATAATAGAAATAGGAAGAAGGAATTGAAAAACTCGTAGAAAAATTCTCCGCCTTGCTCCTAGTGTGTACTTGCCTCCGTAGATCTCAAGTGTGTCCAAACTCAATCTCTCTCTCCATCTGTCTAAAAGTATGTCAAAAGTGACGTTTTAGGTCTATTTATATGTGTAGGAAAAGACCTAAATGTGTAGGGCAAGTCCTAGTCAAACCAGGAGACGAATAAGGTCTTCAAAACTCGAACTTGACCTAGCCTTAGGCTGGCCTCGCCAGGCTAAAGCCTGGTTCAGCCTCGCCTTAGGCTGGCCTCGCCAGGCTACATCCTGGTTGAGTTGTCTTTTTCCTGGCCTCTCCTTTTCACAGTTCTCGTGCACACATTCAACATTTAAGTATCCTTTTTGCTCCACTTTCATCTCCAATTCACCTACACATAATATAGACTCCATTACACGCAAATAAAGTGTAATTTATCATTAAATCATGTAAAATGTAAGGCACATAATGTACAAAACTATAAAATTATAGCCACACATCAATACCCCACACTTAAACATTGCTCGTCCTCAAGCAATCTAACTACACTTATAGACACGACTTTTTTTAAAGCAATTCCCTTAACTCATTACACCAAGAATGTTTAAAATAGACTAAGCACAAAAGCGCAACATCTTAACCTCAAGATTTGACTCACAAGTACAATACATTATTCACAACTCACCCACTTACTCTAATATAGAGGTCAATGACATTACCTTTTCTTCATGAATCAAGTACCATCACATAACAAAAGAGAGTAGCCCCACACAATAAAATTTAAGAACACTTAGGAACTCAATATAGAAAGAATTCACTCACTCTCAGAAATAACATTCATATGCTACAAAAAATGCACCATAGGCTTGCCCGTAATATACTACTCTACTCATTGAGCTCATTTAGTCTAAGATCAAGTAGGACTTTATTTGGTTGTAATATATGCTGAGGGATGGGTAGGATACATTTGGATATAAGAGTGACTACACCTCCTTAAGCACTTTAATATATATACTTTAACATTCAAAACCCACACTTATATCAAACCATGATTTCACCTTCACATCAATATACATCAACTCCTAAATTATTTAAGTACAATTATATCAAGAGTTACCACTTATCAATGAATATATGCACACAATACAACTATTCTTTTCTTTTCTTTTCTTTTTCTTTTCAATTCAAGTGGCTCTTACTCTTTTTTTTCAACACAGTGCACCTTTCTCCTTATCTCGTTAGTTCCCCTCAAAAGCCAAACCAACCACCCCACACTTTAACTTTTACACAGTTCATAACAATTTAAGGGCTCATGAGAGGTGAAAAGGATCAAATAGATGGTTAATTCAAATAATTGGGTAAGGCTAGTAATATGGTTGTCAAAGAAATAGGATTACAGACTCAAAGGGGTTAACTATGATACATACCAATTAGGCGGGTAAAATATACATATCTAGCTCAACAAAGAAATGCATATATCACTTCCAAGACTGAACAAAACTACTATTTTGATTTGCAAACACACGAGGCAAGTTCTAGACATCAAATTCACAGAATAACATAAAACCTTACACACACATGGCACATAACTCATTCCGGATTGGTTTTTATCAAGACACTCTAGTCAAAGCAGTCAAGCAAATTTAAGATCATACAATTTAAGGTACTTATACAAGAGCCAAAAATTGAGCCTAAGCGTCACAACCAAAGTACTAACTATTCTCAAGGCATAACAAAGTTAAGTGATATGCTGCAATTCAATTCATCTCACACTAGCTCCTACTCCTAAAAAAAATAAAACTAACTATACCCGGTTCAAACAAAACCCTTAAAAAAGAACCGCGATACAAAGAAAAATCAAGGGGGAATTACTATACTACTTACAAAGAAAATCTTTTTTTTGGACTTAAATCCCTCAAGAAAAAAATTAATTAATTAAACTAACACAACTAAAATAGCATAGAAAGTCACCCAGACAATCTCCCCATCCCACACTTAAAATTGTGCATTGTCCCCAATGCACACCATACTAATAAGAGGGTAAAAGAAACTCTCTGGTAGGCCAAAGGCCGAAGCACTAGCAGCTCATGGGGTACTCAGATTTCTCCCAGGCTTGGTCCTTCGTGCGGGCACCTCACACTTAGTTCCAACCATCTGGTTTGCTGTTGCATCGTTGCAATAGCTTTGCTTTCCATGCTCCTAGAAAATAAAAAATCGTCACTACAAAAATAATACAATAATAATATAAATATAATAAAAATAAAAATAAAAGAAAGTAGTAAAGTTGGGTTGCCTCTCAACAAGAGCTTGATTTAACGTCGCGACACGACGCGAATCACTTTCTGCATCCACTTTGAACTTATAAACTGGAACCCAAGTTTTGACTCTGCTCTGTGATCATGCTCATGGGTTGGTAGAACAAATCTGACTAACCCAATAAAACAATGTAGTATTATGCACTTCTTGGCCTTTGGATGAGATGTGTATACCCGACTTTCTGGCACGAAGAATTCCAGAATGTAGGCATCTTGTTCCTTACTCCTTGACTCCTCGAGTGGCTTAGATGACTCTATTTCCATATCATCATCCAAACATAATGTGGAAAAATACTTGGAGTGTGGACCAATGCGTTCAACTACATAAACATTGGGATTGTCAACATTCACAACACTAGTGTCACTAGAGTTAACTAAATATGTATCCTCAATATCCTTAGTTGACTCTAGTATCTTTTCTACGACATCGGCATCCTCAAAATCTAGTTCTATTGATTGTTCGTGTTCTACTCTGGCCTTCTCCTCTAGATCCTCCTCGTATTTTTTTAAATCCTTCAGTATAATGGCAATTTATGTAGCCAATTCATACTCATATTGGCTACTATCCGCAATGTCAACTTGTTGCGCTTTACAAGGTTCAATTAATTTATCTGCTTGAGCATCCAAGTTGTGAATAGTTGCCTCTTGCCTTTGTATCTGCCGTGGTTTCTCATCATATTGTTCCACATGGAACTTTAATATATCTTTGATCTCCTTTTAGGTCAGCTTCCCTAGGTTTTTTTGTTCATATTATCCTCACAAGAAAAAGTAGAACCATCATAATAAGGGGTTATGGGAATATAAGAAATATAAGTACAACCATAAAAGTGACCATCTTGACCACCACACATATCACACACATTCCACATATAAGATTGAGGTTGTGCACATAACTCGCTCTCGAGAATATTTTGATAATTTTTCCCTGGGTGGTTTCCTCCCCAGTACGCATAAGGAGGATTAAAAGTAGAATTACCAACATCAAAATCCTCATAAGTCCAAGATACCATGTCTCTCAAGTCAAAAATAAAAAATAATCAAATACAAGAAAACAAAAATAAAAGTTCAAACTTGCAACCTAGAAATATGTACACTTACAGCTATACTATTAGTTCCACGGCAACGACGCCAAAATTTGATCACGCCCAACTATGCCTTATAAAAAGGACTAAGCAGTCGTTGCAAATATAATCCGAGTCCGGAGTCGAATCCCATAGAGAACTAAGGCTTAGCTGCAATTGTTCAATATTGCTAAGAAGACAAGCTCGAATAATTACTATGTTATAAATATTAAGATTCTTTTATCTAATTAAGTAACAAATTAAATTAGTAGATTAACAACTAGGGATACTAAGGGTTGGAAACAAGATTAAGGAGGTCTAGAGTTATGATTTCCCCTATTGTCGGAATCCTTTCTGCTACATTTTTTATAAATTTTCCTAAGTCTTCTCTACCGATCATGAGCACTCTGAATGTCGTAACTCTCTCCTGAGTAATTACCATAATTTACTAGACATATTCTCCTGAATTACGCTAGTTGGCATTAAGTACGGATCACTGGATCGCACCAAGGTTTTGTTATCCGTAATCCCACCTTTAAACCTTCCGTATTGATCCTCATATATTTTAGGAGTGATGCTATTCAACAACTACCTAAATATGCACTATCTCCCGAGTAATACACACTAAATAGGCACAGTCGATTGAGAGCTCTTCAACCAACCATAATAATAATGTAGTTGAACAAATAGAGAAAATACTACAGCAAATCTATATTAACGTAATAGGGAAATCATCCTTTAAAAGGTTCCATCAAAACCCTAAATAACAAATTAGCTATTCCTAATAGTATGCATAACTACAATACTACAATTCATAACCAATAATAGAAATAGGAAGAAGGAATTGAAAAACTAGTAGAAAAATTCTCCGCCTTGCTCCTAGTGTGTTCTTGCCTCCGTAGGTCTCAAATGTGTCCAAATTCGATCTTTCTCTCCGTCTGTCTAAAAGTATGTCAAAAGGGACGTTTTAAGGTCTATTTATATGTGTATAAAAAGACTTAAACGTGTAGGGCAAGTCCTAGTCAAATCAGGAGATGAATAAGGTCTTCAAAACTCGGACTGGACATGGCCTTAGGCTGGCCTCGCCAGGCTAAAGCCTGGTTGAGTTGGCTTTTGCCTGGCCTCTCCTTTTCACTATTCTCGTGCACACTTTCAATGTTTAAGTTTCCTTTTTGATCTACTTCCATCTCCAATTCACCTACTCATAAAATAGACTCCATTACGCGCAAATAACCAATTTTTTTTTTTTCCTAGAAAAAATCATAAAACATGGCAGATAACGACGCCAACATCAGGCATAACGTTGAGGCCCAAGGAAATCAGCCTCAGCACGAAGATTCGATCAACACTACCTACAACGAGGGGGATGAAGTCAGTCAGCTATGTCGGTCGATGGAGGGCAATATTCACGACATCTTTGGGAGACAACTCCTGATGATGCTGAGGACGAGCATGTTATGGAAACCATAAGAATCTTGAGGGAACAACAAAAGACGATCATGGGTGATCACTCACAACAAGATCAGGTCAAGAAAGAGTTTAAAAAAGCATTGTTGGGTGTCTCCAACAATGCGAATGGAAGAGGTATGGTTCCTCCCGGTGCTCCCGCAAACCAAACAACACAAAGGGTTGATAACAATGCCCCGAGAGGTGAGGTTGACTTTGACAAGGCCGGGGGAACAACAATGAATCTGGTAAGAATATCGAGAATGATTCCTTTAAATCCTAACTCATGCGGTTTAATAAACGCCCGAATGGATCAATTTTTGGGCGCACTGCCAGTGTTGAAAGGACCGGACTCAAAGAAGTACACTCAGTTGCTGTTCAAACCAAGCGCGACATCGGATCTGATCCTGAAGCGATTTAAAATGCCAGGCGTGCCAAAATATGATATGACTTCATATCCTCAAGAGCACATCACCACCTATACAGTGGCGGTGAAAGGAAACGACTTACCTCCATACGAGATTGAGTCAGTCTTATTGAAGAAGTTTGGGGAGATCCTCACGAAAGGGTCCATGACATGGTATTCGCTTTTGTCGGAGCACTCAATAGATTCTTTCAAGATGCTCATGGATTATTTTATCAAGGCCCATGCTAGGGTCAGGAAGATGCAGGACCGAAAGGCCGGTATATTATGAAATGTGCAGGGAGACTCCGAAGTACTACGGGAGTCTATGACCAAATATCGAAGGAAAGAATGTTGCTACTGGTCGTACTAGACGAATGGGCAGTTGAGGCATTCACTAAAGGTCTAAATTCAAGGAGTTCGAACGCTTCCCGAAAACTGAAAGAAAATGTGTGATCGCTGCCAACTCGATGCTACACCAAGGTAGGAAAGCTGGGTCGCAATATCTTTTACCCGAATAGAGGCCAGGATCGATTTCCTCAGGGAGCTAGTAGTGGAGTTGGATTTTCTGTCTAGTCTAGAGATGTATTTGTACTCCTAATTTCACTTCAAACATTTTTGGTTTTTGATTTTATAACTATTACTTAAAAACTAATGATTAAAACTACATTATGCTACGAGAATATTGCTAAGTTGTATCTAATAGGAAGAAGGGCACTAGGGTCATGACATCACCTATGTGGCTAATTGACGGGTAGATGTTACTAAGCATAGATTGATATATTTGGGCCTTATGCTATAACCATTGCACAATTGTACCCACTCTCTCCCCTCTCGGTAGAGAGAGTGATTTTGCCCAATTGACTCTCTCGAGACCAATTGGGTAGGCCGATTAGATCAAGCAACTATGGTTCAAGTAGGGTAATTACTCCCTCGAGATTTAACCCGTTAATTTGGATTATCATTTCTCATGAGTCCATCCCAATTCCTTGTTGGGTCAATTTTGGTGGTCATAAACTCTCTTTCTCAAGAAGAATCAAACCATCTAAGCTTGAATCAGTGTTTGCAATCACAAATTCGAAATTAAAACATAAAATTAACCCAAATAACAAATACCTATAATCAATCTAACCCTAGATAGCAACACTCATCAATTACCCACACTAGGGTTGAGACACAACACTAGCTAATGGGTTTAGCTACTCATGCTTGAAAGAGAAATTGAAGAAATAGATGAAGAACTAAGCATATTAATTAATTAATAAAAAGAAATCACAAGAATCTATCGCAAAATTAAAGCTAAAATGCCAAGAATGGCTACAAAATCGCGTCTCACGAGTGCTCCTCCGTCTGGAATATAAAACTTAACCTAAAAATGGTAAAATGTTTTATTTATACTAGGCTGCAAAAACTGGACAAAAATAACCCTACGGGGTCAGTGCGGACCGCATAAACTGGACAGCGGCCGCACTGGCTCTTGGACTTCACATTTATGCTTCTCTGAACTTGAGGACCGCGGACTGCGTGAAAGTGTACCGCAGCCGAGGTAGAAGTTGGCGCGGTCTGCACAAGTACGACCGCGGACAGCATTGCTTGGAACTAGCATTTTGTCAGCTCTTTAAATATCTGCTCCGCCGACTGCACAGAGTAGCGCGGCCGCGGGGCCTGACCGCGGACCACGTGAATCGTACCGTGCCCGCGTTGCCTCCAGCTTGAAAATGCCAACTCTTTGAACCTCCTAGTGCGGCCGCATTCACCTTTGCACGGTCCGCACTAGGTTCTCTTTGCCTCAATTTAATTAGTCTTTGACACTTGAGCAGGTTTCATTCCATTTTGAGTCGATCTTTGACATTTATCGCTTTGTCGATCAAACCTGCAATCAAGCACAACTTGTGAGCATTTTGGGACTATTTTGTAGCAATTTATAACCAAAGCATAGGCAAGTAGGGACATAAAACATGTTAAAATCCCTACCTATCAACTCCCCCAAACTTAAACCTTTGTTTGTCTTCAAGCAAACAAAATAAGACCCACCCCTAAAAGGACAATCCAATTAACTCCAGCTATCCAAAAGTGACCTCAACAAGCATCAATTGGGACTAATAATTGCCCTCAATGCAAATGGATCATTACAATATTCAAACCTTGAAAATTATGGATCAAGTGTGACACAAGAGCATCAAGAATTGACTCATTACGTCAAAGAACTCTCTTGATTACTTTGGCCGTTGTGGAATCCAAACTTATACATCCTCAACTCTCCCTAAGCAAACCTTACCTTTTTAGAGTATAAGCACACAAACCGAGGTTAATGGGAGTTCACTCGTCTCTCTCAAGGAAAGGTCACAAGTCCGGCTCTAGGTACCATATGCTTGACCCTCATGTAAGTATCCACTAATGCGAGTGTCATCCAAATCAAGATCATATAGGGCTTTTGTGGAGTTAATGTGAAGGCTTTTGGGTAAGGGTAGGATATGTTTTTGTTCAAGTGGGTTCAATCTTCACTTAAGTACTTCTTTTGATTCATTGGCACAATTCACTTGACTCTTTGAGTCATTTCACCTCTTCCAAGGGGTTAGAGAGACACGTTGTCACTCTTTCTTAAGCAATTCAAAACATTTCTCCTTTTTCTACTTTTTCCACACCTTTTTCACTTTTGTTTTTCTTTGAGTCCCTTTTTATTATTTTTCATATTGGGCTTTCTTTTTGTCTTTTTCTTTTCTTTATTTTTCATTGCCTTCCTTTTCTTTTGCTTTTGTACCTTTTACCCATTTTTATTTCCTTTCTTGTATCTCCCCANTTAGCTAGGGATTATCTCATTGGTAGGCTATGGAATTGTTCAACTTATCATTTGGATCAAGGAGAGCCTATAATCACTTCTCAAGTTGAATTTCACTCAAAATTTTGCCTCAACAAACATTCGGGGCAAGTTATAGACCATTGGCTGGGGACTCGGACTCATAATTCAATTTCTCACCGCACACACTCAAGGATTGCTAAAGACATAGAGTCGGGGGGCCACAATAACCTTAGATACGATTGAGCACACAATAGTCCCGAAAGACCACATGATGTTTGTTTGGTCAACCCAAGAGTCTCAAGGTCACTACTTTTACCATCCTAAACACAAACACTTGTCTTTGACCGTGGGATCAAAGGCAAATGTGTTAGGCCCAAGTGAAGCTATGCTTGAAGTACCCTTAACTAAAACCTACTAAAAATAAAAAAAAATCAAAAACGGACTCAAACCCTTAAGAAGGTTGTCACGCCATCCATCATCGGGAAGAGCCACCTGGTTCATACAATATTCCACCCTTGGAAAGAACCGTGGCATTAAGAAAACCAAGGACTTATAGAAAATGCCATAAACAAAACAAAGGGTTGCGAGCCTAACTACGAAGCTAAAAATGAAAAATTCTTACGAAAATACGAAAATAGAAAATAGAATAAATATTTACAATCGAGGATTAGAATATACAATGGGGGATGAATATGTAAAAAAATGTAACTTTATATACAGACCAAAGAGAGAATAAAAAGTACGATAAAGGTAGCTAAATGTAAAGTTATATACAGACCAAAATAGAAAATCACAGAAACATAAACTAAGCCAAATATATACAGTCATCCAGATAAAACAAAAAAGTAGGGCGCACCCCCACGAATAAATGTTGGCATTGTTCCCAATGCCAACTATCAAAATAAGCATAAAAAAGTCACAAGAAAGGATATAGGAACTCCCTAATCTTGGTCCGTCTGCATGGGATCATCAGTGGTCCCCAAGTCCTCTGTATGTGCGAGAACCTCAGACTGGTTCCCGGTCTCCTGCTGCTGGGGCTGAGGCTGGGGCTGGGGCCTGTTCCTGGACCGGCTGGATGTCAGGTGTATCATGTGGCAAACTGGAGGAGGCCTCATGTGGGGCTGCCATCTCAATAACCGCATCAACTGTACTAGGGAGTTTCCTCTTCTTCCTTGGTTGCTTGGGTGCCTTCTCCTACTGTGCCTCTGCTACTGGTGCTGCTACTGGGTCTGGGTCCCCAAATAGTAAGTCTAGAGGCATCTGGTCTACTAATAGCTTGTCCACATCTGTCCTAAGCTATTTCACAGACTCCTTGGAAGCCCGTGATCTCCTCATCTTCTTGTGCTCCTTGGAAAGCTCCTTCAGAGCCTCGCCATGTGACTCCACCGCTATAGACAAGGTAGTCTGTGTCTCCATAATCTTTTCTTGGTTCTCCAGGAGCTTCTTCAAAGTGTCCTCAATAGACTGAGGAATCTGAGCTGGCTGAGGTGCTGACTAGGTCTCAATGGTAGAAGACAATGTGGACAACTTGGATGTCGAAGCTGACATCCAGTTGTTCAAACTGGCCAATGTCTGACTCAACTGATGGGCAGTGATGGGATACTTCTGGGAAGATGGGATTCCCGGGTCAGCTGAAGTACTGGGACCAACAGTAGAGGAAGGTCCCGAAGGCAAGTCCCCAACTGTAGTGGCAGCAGGCATGGCAGAAGGCTCAGTAGAAGGCTCTACCGCAACTGGCTCCTCAGACTGGCCAGTTGGCGTAGAGGCAGGTGTTGTAGCTTTTGTCTTTAGGGTTGTCTCAACCCTTCATACTGAACCAGGTGAATGGAGCCACTAGCTCGACCTTGATGTCAAATGGTTTCTTCTCTACTTCCAGGTCCTTGAAGTACATGGTGAGGGTATTGGGAAAAGGGTAGTTCCGATCATGCTCTTTCCCCACAGCAGTAATCACACGGGACATCACATTGCCCACATTGATAGGGTATCCGGCCATAATAGAAGCAACAAGAACAACTCGGGTAAGTGGAATAGTCTGATCGTAGGTAGAGGGGTCAAGCCGACTGCACACAAAAGACAACCAACCCCGAGCCTCAAAGTTGAAAGTCTTCTGAAAGATTTTGGTACCTGCTTGCACCCACTCTGGAATGGTACCCGAGATTGCCAGGTATGAGACTAACCACGGACGAACTTCTTCACCCATTTCCAACTTTTCATTATAAAGGGTCGCATCCTCGTCATTGAACCCTAAGTAGACATTGAGTGCCTGCCCAGTAAAGATCACATTTTTGTTCCGCACTTTGGTTACCTTGGTGCCCTTAAAGATGTGGGCCACATTGCTACAAAACTCCTTGACCATGTGCTCATTTGCCTTTACACAATTACCCTGAAAGTGATCCCAACCCACTCGAGTGTGAAATTGTCTATGCACATTGGGAAGTAGAGGTAGAAGGTCTCGCTCAACAAAACTCCTTTCCAGAATCAACTTTCGTTTAGGCCACCATACCCTAAACTTGTGGAATGCTAACTGACTGACTAACCTATTCTCCCAAGCTGCGGGATCTCTAGACCGGTCAATACCCCCAACCTGAGGTATACCACTCTAGGGCACCTCCTCATCACTGTCCTCACCACCTCCATCACCTCTGCCAGCACTCTCCCCAGATAATGAAGTTGTGGGGGAGGTGGAGTCGTTCCCACTACCAGCTTCAGACTCGTCAGATGAATCCAAAACTATATTTACCGATCTTTTGGTGGTGGGTGATGCTGGAGGGGTATCAATTAGCTGGAAGGGGTTGCTTATGTGAGTTGGGGCTGAATATGAGGAGATATCCTTAGAAGGCACATACTCACTCCACGAGGACTAAGAGGCAGCTCTATCTGCAACTCTTATCAGCTTGCGGGTCATTTTTATGTTCTCCTGAGCCTGGGGAGTGAGTTTTGTTACTCTCTTGACTTTACCCCCTCAGGAGGAACCACCTCTCTCTGGTTGTTGTGATCCCTTACCGCCTCTTTGTTTAACCATTATCTGCTGAGACACACATCTAACATTGTTAGTTTAAGCACATGCAGTGAAACAGATGTATGAAATAGATTGCAGACAACAGATGCAGTATTGCAGAACACAGTTGCAAAACACAGCTGTAGAACACAACATCGCGGTCAGCACAAATGGCCACGTTGGAGGCACCGTGGACCGCGCAAAGACGACTGTGGTCCGCGCTGGGCAAAGGCCCAGAATATCAACTCTCTGAATCTCCCACCGTGGTCCACAGAAAATGGGGTCATGGCCGCGGTGGACCAGCGCGGACTGCACAAAGTGCAATGCGGCCACGCTGGAAGAAGTCAATCATGCAGTCATATTAACACCGCGGTCCACACAGAAAGGCAACGCGGACTGCGTCAGGGCACCGCAAACTGCGCTAAGGCGACCGAGGGCCGCGGAGACTAGGGTTTATGGCAACTAAGTTAGGGTTGCATTTTTGCCATTTTTGTTCAAATTTTTACACCTACTTTGTCCCTACTCATTCGCCCAATCATTAGACACATTCAGCACATAACCCAGGTTTTAAACTATCCTAAACTGTCAATTAAATGAAAAAGAAGAAGCCAGGAGATGACACAATAAGCTAAAACTACTGGGCAAGCAATTAAAATGAAAATATGAAATTAATTAATCACAAATGCATGAAATGTTACCAGGTTTGTGAGGATTGAATGCAATTAATCCAAGCAAGCAAGAGTTATGGTCTCAAAAAGGGATGAACAGTAGTTCTAGGGCTTAGAGTTTTTAAAGTTCGAAAAGGGTACATTGAGACCCTTTGGCTCTATTTATAGAAAATGATGTGGGCCCTATACTCACCTACCAGCGCGGCTGCGCAAAATGGACCGCGGACCGCGCTGGATTTCACCAAATGAATTTTTAGTAGGAAACCTCCGCGGACCGCGTTAAAGCAGACCGTGGCCGTGAAGGTCCATCACGGACCGCACTAAGTGGAACGCGGCCGCTGTGAAAAACTTCAGAGACCATCATTTTTGGACCATGCCAGTGCGGACCACGCTAAGGCGACCGCGGCCGCACTAGCAAACTTCAGGGACTGTTCAATTTGTTCCAACTTATTTTGCACTGCATCAACACAATCCCTGCAACATCTCACAATCAATTAGCTCAAAAATACTAAACTATAAAAAAAAATCAAAGAGAAAGAAAAAGACATGGGTTGCCTCCCAAGAAGCACCTGATTTAGCATCGCGGCACGACGCGGGTTACCAACACATCATTTGAAATGTACCATAGCCACCACGTGGCTATCATCAATCTTCCCAAGATAATGCTTCACATGATTTCCATTGACTCTGAATATTTCACAATTCTTGTTCCTTAGATCAAGAGCACCAAATGGGGTCACAAACATAACTTCAAATGGCCCACTCCACTTTGACTTGAGCTTTCCCGGAAACAGACGCAATCGGGAGTTGAAAAGAAGAACCATATCACCAACTTTGAATTCCTTTCCCCGAGCATATTTGTCATGAAGATAATTCATATTGTCCTTATAGAAGGACGAGCTGGAGTAGGCATGAAATCTAAACTCATCAAGCTCATTAAGTTGCTTAACACGGAGATTCGCCGCAACATCCCATTCCAAGTTCAACTTCCTCAAGGCCCACATAGCTTGTGCTACAATTCCACCAGAAGATGGCAAGCTTTCCCAAACACCAACCGGTACAGGGACATACCAATTGGGGTCTTGTAAGCCATCCGGTACGCCTATAAAGCGTCATCCAAATTTTTCGACCAATCGGTCATATTAGCATTGACCATCTTGGCAAGATACTCTTTATTTCTCGGTTGGAGACTTCCACTTGACCACTAGCTTGAGGATGATAGGGGGTGGTCACTTTGTGATTTACTCCATACTTGGAAAGCAATGAGTCAAAAGCCTTGTTGCAAAAGTGAGACCCCCCATCACTGATGATAGCACGAGGGGTGCCAAACCTTGTGAAGATACTCTTTTTCAAGAATGCTACAACACTCCGGGCTTCATTGTTGGGTAAAGCCACGACTTTAACCCACTTTGATACATAGTCCACTGCCACGAGAATATAAGTGTTCTCACAAGAGCTCACGAAAGGACCCATGAAATCGATGCCCCAAACATAAAAAATATCCACCTCGAGAATCGTATTGAGGGGAATCTCATCCCTTTTTGAAATTCTGCCGGCTCTTTGGCATGCATCACATCTCTTTACCAAGTCATTAGCATCCTTAAACAAAGTCGGCCAATAGAAACCGCAACTCAAAACCTTTGAAGCGGTCCTTACCCCTCCATGATGGCCACCATAGGGGAGGAGTGACAAGCCTCCAAAATATTCAATTGTTCACCTTCCGGGACACATCTTCTAATCACACCATCCGTGCAATTCTTAAACAAATATGGATCATCCCAATAAAAATCCAAACTATCCCGTCACATGGCCTCCCTTCTTCCTCCAACCGGGACAAATGGTCCGCAACTTGATTCTCATTTCCCTTCCGGTCCACTATTTCTAAGTCAAATTCTTGTAGAAGTAACACCCATCTCATCAATCTTGCCTTGGAATACTTCTTGGTCATTAAATACCTAAGGGCGGCATAGTTCGTGTGTACAATCAACTTGCCCCCATAAGATAAGTCTTACATTTCTCCATGGCAACTACAATGGCCTAATATTCCTTCTCCGTCATCGTGTATTTCCGTTGATCTTCATTCATAGTCTTGATTGAGTAATACACGGGATGGTACATTTTATTAACCCGTTGACCTAACACCGCCCCCACCGCAACGTCACTTGCATCACACATTAGTTCAAAGGACAAACTCCAATTAGGTGCGGTGATGATAGGAGTTGTGGCATCCGGGAGAAAACAAATGTACCATAGGGGCATGTAAAAGTGGTATTCTCTTGGTCCTCTGAGGCAATTAAGATTTGATTGTAGCCCGATTAACCATCCAAAAAGCAATAGCAAGTGCGCCCCACAAGGCGATTAAGCATTTGGTCGAGGAATGGCAAGGGGAAATGATTCTTGCGGGTTACCTTGTTGAGTTTTCGGTAGTACGTACAAACTCTCCCCCCGGTAATGGTTCGAGTGGGAATAAGCTCATTGTTGTCATTTGTCATCACCTTCATCCCTCCTTTCTTTGGAACACATTGGACTGGAGAGGTCCATGAGCTATTAGAAATTGGATAAACCACACCGGCGTCAAGCCACTTGATAACCTCTTTCTTTACCACTTCTTGTATTGCCTCATTTAGTCTTCTTTGATGTTCAAGTGAAGGCCTTGCATCCTCCTCCAAGATGATTTTATGCATGCAAAATGCGGGGCTTATCCCCCGAATGTCCGCCAGAGTCCATCCTATTGCCCTTTTTCGCCTTTGAAGCACCTTCAAAGTGGCCTCAACCTGCAAGTTAGTAAGGCAAGAAGAAAGAATAACTGGAAGAGTTGAATTAGAGACCAAGAATTCATACCTGAGGTGTGGATGAAGTGGCTTCAACTCCACCACCGGTGGCTCCTCAATCAATGGCTTTGTTGGTGAAGTTTTGCGGTTTTCAAGATCCAAAGATAACTTCCTAGGCTCATATGAATATGAACCCATACCATGAAATGCATTAACGCACTCCGCTCTACTAGCATCATCATCGACATCCATGTTAAGAAGCACGGTCTCAAGTGGATCTTCAACATTTATCGTGGAACTTGTGTCATCCACTATCACAACTTTGCCATCCATGTTGGATTTGCCATGCCGAAGAGGTGTCGGCCATTTCATCAAGTACATCACATGCCTCTTGGTAAGAAAGTTTCATAAAGTTCCCTCCGGCTAATTGGTTCACAATGCACTGATTCGTGGTGTTGATGCCCCGATAAAAAGTTTGTTGTATCATCCCCTCGGTCATGTCGTTATTAGGGCCCTCCTTCACCATTGTTTTATAAATTTCCCATATCTCGTGCAAAGGTTCCGTTGGCTCTTGCTTGAATGCTAGGATTTCATCCCGAAGAGCCGCCATATGACTTGGAGAAAAGAACTTGGCAATAAATTTGTCCGCCAATTCATCCCATGTGGTGATAGAATGATTGGGGAGCCTTTTTAACCAATCTAACGCTTTTCCCGAAGAGAGAACGGGAAAAGCCTCAATCTTAATGCATCCTCGGACACGTTTGTTTGCTTGCTACCCCAGCATGTATCTATGATCCCCTTCAAGTGCTTGTAAGCATTTTGGTCGGAGGCGCCCGTAAAATACCATCTTTGCTTGAGCAAGGTCAGCATGACATTTGTGATTTGAAAGTTCCCTGCCTGGATTCGGGAAGGAACGACGGCACTCGCATATCCTTGATTTGGGAGGACTCTTGCAGCCACTCTTGGCGGTGGCGGAGGCGGAGGAGGGTCTGGAATATTGTTGTTGTCATTTGCATTGGCCTAACAGCCTCTACGTGGAGCTTGAGGTAAGGGAATCTCATCATGATCAATATCGTCTACCTCCTCCCCCGCATTCACATTGCCAAGAGGGTCATTGGCATTGAGAGCCATCTGTACCTGAGTAATCGAAACAAACAAAATTAGTAAACAAGAAGGAAAAAGAAGCAAAACGCAAAACTAACTAAACAGATAGTCAACACCGTAAGCTCCCCGGCAATGACGCCAAAAAGTGATCGCTGCCAACTTGATGCTACACCAAGGTAGGAAGAGCGGGTCGCAATAGCTTTTACCCGAATAGAGGTCGGGATCGATTTCCTCGGGAGCTAGTAGTGGAGTTGGATTTTCTGTCTAGTCTAGAGATGTGTTTGTACTCCTAATGTCACTTCAATCATTCTTGGCTTTTGATTTTATAACTACTATTTAAAAACTAATGATTAACACTAAATTATGCTACGAGAATATTGCAAAGTTGTATCTAATGGGAAGAAGGGCACTAGGGTCATGACATCACCTAGGTGGCTAATGGATGGGTAGATATTACTAAGGATAGATTGATACATTTGGGGCTTATGCTATAACCATTGCACAATTGTACCCTCTCTCACACCTCTCGGTAGAGAGAGTGATTTTGCCCAATTGACTCTCTCGAGACCAATTGGGTAGTCCAATTATATCAAGTAACTATGGTTCAAGTAGGGTGATTACTCTCACGAGATTTAACCCGTTAATTGGGACTATCATTTCTCATGAGTCCATCCTAATTCCTTGTTGGGTCAATTTTAGGGTCATAAACTCTCTTTCTCAAGAAGAATCAAACCCTCTAAGCTTGAATCAGTGTTTGCAACTACAAATTCGAAATTAAAACATAAAATTAACCCAAATAGCAAACACCCATAATCAATCTAACCCTAGATGGCAACACCCATCAACTACCTACACTAGGGTTGAGCCACAACCCTAGCTAATGGGTTTAGCTACTCATGCTTGAAAGAGAAATTGAAGAAATAGATGAAAAACTAAGCATATTAATTAATTACTAAAAAGAAATCACAAGAATCTATCGTAAAATTAAAGCTAAAGCACCAAGAATGGCTACAAAATCACATCTCACGAGTGCTCCTCCGTCTGGAATATAAAACTTAACCTAAAAATCTTAAAATATTCTATTTATACGAGGCTGAAAAAACTGGACAAAAATACCCCTGCGGGTTCAGTGCGGACCGCACAAAATGGACCGCGGCCGCACTGGCTCTTGGACATCACATTTATGCTTCTCGAAAACTGAAAGAAAGTGTGTGATCGCTGCCAACTCGAAGCTACACCAAGGTAGGAAGAGTGGGTCGCAATAGCTTTTACCCGAATAGAGGTCGGGATCGATTTCCTCAGAGAGCTAATAGTGGAGTTGGATTTTCTGTCTAGTCTAGATATGTGTTTGTAATCCTAATGTCACTTCAAACATTCTTGATTTTTGATTATATAACTACTATTTAAAAACTGATAATTAACATTAAATTATGCTGCGAGAATATTGCTAAGTTGTATCTAATGAGAAGAAGGGCACTAGGGTCATGACATCACCTATGTGGCTAATTGACGGGTAGATGTTACTAAGCATAGATTGATATATTTGGGCCTTATGCTATAACCATTGCACAATTGTACCCACTCTCTCCCCTCTCGGTAGAGAGAGTGATTTTGCCCAATTGACTCTCTCGGGACCAATTGGGTAGGCCGATTAGATCAAGCAACTATGGTTCAAGTAGGGTAATTACTCCCTCGAGATTTAACCCGTTAATTTGGATTATCATTTCTCATGAATGGTACTGTGCCCGCGTTGCCTCTAGCTTGAAAATGGCAACTCTCTGAACCTCCTAGTGCGGCCGCATTCACCTTTGCGCAGTCCGCACTAGGTTCTCTTTGCCTCAATTTACTTTGTCCTTGACACTTGAGCAGGTTTCACACCTTTTTGAGCCGATTTTTGACATTTGTCGCTTTGTCGATCAAACCTGCAATCAAGCACAACTTGTGAGCATTTTGGGACTATTTTGTAGCAATTTATAACCAAAGCATAGGCAAGTAGGGGCATAAAACATGTTAAAATCCCGACTTATCAATAAGCATCTAGGAAACTCATCAACTCGTGTCCGTTTGTCACATCAATGATTTGATCAATGTTTGGCAATGAGAACGAGTCTTTCAGGCATTCCTTATTCTGCTGCCCATATAGCATAAGCTTAGTCTTTCAAGATACACTTCAAAATGTGTCGTCTTCATTACCCCTTCGGCATTTGTGGGCAGCAGAATTGGCTGAACTCCCTAAGCTTATGCTATATGGGCAGCAGAATAAGGAATGCCTGAAAGACTCGTTCCCATTGCCAAACATTGATCAAATGATTGATGCAACGACCGGACACGAGTTGATGAGTTTCCTAGATGCTTATTGATAAGTCGGGATTTTAACATGTTTTATGCCCCTACTTGCCTATGCTTTGGTTATAAATTGCTACAAAATAGTCTCAAAATGCTCACAAGTTGTGCTTGATTGCAGGTTTGATCGACAAAGCGACAAATGTTAAAGATCCGCGCAAAAAGGAGTGAAACCTGCTCAATTGTCAAATACTAAGTAAATTGAGGCAAAGAGAACCTAGTACGGACCGCGCAAAGGTGAATGCGGCCGCACTAGGAGGTTCAGAGAGTTGGCATTTTCAAGCTGGATGCAACACGGGCGCGGTACGATTCATGCGGTCCGCGGTCAGGCTCCGCGGCCTCGCTACTCTTTTATGCGGTCCGCGGAGCAGAGATTCAGAGAGCTGACAAAATGCTAGTTCCAAGAAATGCGGTCCGCGGTCGTACTTGTGCAGATCGCGCCAACTTCCACAGCGGCCGCGGTACACTTTCACGCGGTCCGCGGTCCTCAAGTTTAGAGAAGCATAAATGTGAGGTCCAAGAGCCAGTGCGGCCGCGGTCTGTTTTGTGCGGTCCGCACTGACCCCACCGGGGTATTTTTGTCTAGTTTTTCCAGCCTAGTATAAATAGAACATTTTACCATTTTTAGGTTAAGTTTTATATTCCAGACGGAGGAGCACTCGTGAGACGCGATTTTGTAGCCATTCTTGGCACTTTAGCTTTAATTTTACGATAGATTCTTGTGATTTCTTTTTAGTAATTAATTAATATGCTTAGTTCTTCATCTATTTCTTCAATTTCTCTTTCAAGCATGAGTAGCTAAACCCATTAGCTAGAGTTGTGGCTCAACCATACTGTGGGTAATTGATGGGTGTTGCCATCTAGGGTTAGATTGATTATGGGTGTTTGCTATTTGGGTTAATTTTATGTTTAATTTCAAATTTGTGGTTGCGAACACTGATTCAAGCTTAGAGGGTTTGATTCTTCTTGAGAAAGAGAGTTTATGACCCCGAAATTGACCCAACAAGGAATTGGGATGGACCCAAGAGAAATGATAGTCCCAATTAACGGGTTAAATCTCGAGAGAGTAATTACCCTACTTGAACCATAGTTGCTTGATCTAGTTGGCCTACCCAATTGGTCTCGAGAGAGTCAATTGGGCAACATCACTCTCTCTATCGAGAGGTATGATAGTGGGTACAATTGTGCAACCGTTATAGCATAAGCCCCAAATATATCAATCTATCCTTAGTAACATCTACCCGTCAATTAGCCACCTAGGTGATGTCATGACCGTAGTGCCCTTCTTCCCATTAGGTACAACTTAGCAATATTCTCGTAGAAAAATTTAGTGTTAATCATTAGTTTTTAAATAGTAGTTATAAAATCAAAAGCCAAGAATGTTTGAAGTGACATTAGGAGTACAAACATATCTCTAGACTAGATAAAAAATTCAACTCCACTAATAGCTCCCCGAGGAGATCGATCCCGACCTCTATTCGGGTAAAAGCTATTGCGACCCGCTCTTCCTACCTTGGTGTAGCGTCGAGTTGGCAGTGGTCACTTTTTGGCGCCGTTTTCGGGGAGCTTTACGGTGTTGACTATCTATTTAGTTAGTTTTGTGTTTTGCTTCTCTTTCCTTCTTGTTTACTAATTTTGTTTGTGTCGATTACTCAGGTACAAATGGATCTCAATGCCAATGACCCTCTTGGCAATGTGAATGTGGGGGAGGAGATAGACGATCTTGATCATGATGAGTTTCCCTCACTTCAAGCTCCACGTACAGGCTATCAGGCCAATGCAAATGACAACAACAATATTCCAGACCCTCCTCCACCGCCGCCAAGAGTGGTTCCAAGAGTCTTCCCGAATCAAGAATATGCGAGTGCCATCGTTCCTTCCCGAATCCGGGCGGGGAACTTTCAAATCACAAATGTCATGTTGACCTTGCTCATGAAAAGAGGGTATTTTACGGGCGCCTCCAACCAAAATGCTTACAAGAACTTGAAGGGGTTCATAGATACATGCTGGGGTAGCAAGCAAACAAACATGTCCGAGGATGCGTTAAGATTGAGGCTTTTCCCGTTCTCTCTTCGGGGAAAGCGTTAGATTGGTTAGAAAGGCTCCCCAATCATTCTATCACCACATGGGATGAATTGGCGGACAAATGTATTGCCAAGTTCTTTTCTCCAAGTCATATGGCGGCTCTTCGGGATGAAATCCTAGCATTCAAGCAAGAGCCAACGGAACCTTTGCACGAGATATGGGAAAGATATAGAACAATGGTGAAGGAGTGCCCTAATAACGACATGACCAGGTGATGATACAACAAACTTTTTATCGGGGCATCAAAACCACGAATCAGTGCATTGTGAACCAATTAGACGGAGGGAACTTCATGAAACTTTCTTACCAAGAGGCATGTGATGTACTTGATGAAATGGCCGGAACCTATTCGGCATGGCAAAGCTGAGAAAATGTGCCAAAGGTGACCCCACGGTCATCCATTTGCACAAGGAATTGCACGATTATGGCCAAATTATTACCGAGCTTACAACACCTATGAATCATTTGGCGAAGGCACAATTGCAACAAGTCCAAAACCCGCGCCAATTCAATGCAATGGAAGGTGTTTCTATGTTGAAAAGGAGGCAAAGAGGGCAACAACAACCTCAAGGTAATTGTGAAAAATTTGAAAACAACAATGATGGTGGTGGTTATTCGAATGAGTGCTATGATGATCGAAGCGAGAAATGTTATTATGTCAATAACTATCAAGGGAATAGAGGAAATTAAGGGAATCAACAATGGCGTCCCCAAGGCAATTGGGGCAATCAACAAGGCGGTGGTAATTGGAATAATAACAACCAACAGCAAGGTGGCGGTAATTGGAAAAACAACAATCAAAACAACAATTGGGGTAACCAAGGTAACAATCAAGGCAATTGGAATGGGAACAATAATAATTGGAGCAACAATCAAGGAGGGTGGAATAATAGCAAAAACCAAGGCAACCGGGGCCAAGGCTTTCAAAGGCCCCCAATGTACCAACAACCGACCAATCGACCTCCCTTTCAATCTCAAGGGTCTAGTTCTTTGGGTAGTGATACGGGGAGAATATAAATGATGTTCGAACAAATGATGAAGAAGAACCAAGACTCTGATGCTCAATTGGCTTCCCACAATACCTCTATTTGGAATTTGGAGGTACAACTAGGCAAAATCTCTCAATCGTTGAATACTCGACCTAAGGGTGCTCTACCAAGTGATATGGTAGTGAACCTGAAGGGAGGTAACAATCATGTGATGGCGGTTACAACAAGAAGTGGGAGAAGCGGTGAGTACATGCCTCGAATAAAAATCAAGTTGTGAATGATGATGTTGGGTTCCAAGAAGATGTGGGTCCTTTGATTGTTCAAGATGTGGTTGAAACAAATGTGAACAATGAGGTGAGGATAGATATTGATGAGGCCGAGGTGGAAACACAAGATGCCTTGAACCCGTCTAGGGAACACCTGATTGATATGCCCAAGCCGGTAGTGCCCAAAGCCAAGGCACCTTTGCCTAGACCATATCCATCTTATCCTCAATGGTTAGCAAAGCAAAAGAGTGACAATCAATTCAAAAAGTTCATTGACATGATGAAGAGCCTCACAATCAATGTCCCTTTGGTTGAGGCACTTGAACAAATGCCGGGGTAAGCAAAGTTTATGAAAGATTTGGTAACAAAGAAGAGTTCAATGGATTGTGAAATAATTAAAATGATTCATCAAGTGAGTGCTATCGTGCATTCTATGGCCCCGAAACTTGAGGACCCCGGAGCTTTTACTGTCCCTTGCACTATCGGTAGTGCGGATTTTGCCAAGGCCCTTTGTGATTTGGGGGCTAGCATAAATTTGATTCCTTATTCGGTCTTTAAGACTTTGGGAATGGGGCAACCTAGGCCAACCTCAATGAGACTTTAAATGGTGGATCGATCAATGAAGTGACCCTTGGGCATAATTGATGATGTTCTTGTCCGTGTTGATAAATTCATATTGCCGGCTGAAGGCCTTGGTTGATGTTAAAGCGGGTGAATTGACATCCCGAGTGGGAGATGAGAAGGTGGTATTCCATATTTGCAAATCAATGAGACAACCCAATAGCACGGAGGTGTGTTCATTTGTGTACATTGTCACAGCTATGGGTGTTCATAAAAACCCAAAAAATCGAACCAAACCGAAAACCAAACCAAACCGACCAAAAAATCCAATACTTTTTGGTTTGGTTTGGTTTTGGTTTTGGTTTTGAATTTTAAAAACCGATCAAATTTGGTTTGGTTTTGGTTTTAATCAGAAAAAAACCGAACCAAACCAACTATAGGAGTGGCTATTTCAAATTTATTATTACACCTATAAATATGTATATTGTTATACAAAGTTTTAAAAAATTTATGGTAAATGCTAATAGTTTGCACTTTTAATATAGTTCTTCACCTTTACATTCTAGTTTGATTGGTAGTTTTCTTTTGTTTAGTGTAAGAATCCATTCCGGTCCAATGTGTGCCAAAGAAAGGAGGGATAACGGTGGTGACAAATGACAACAATGAGCTTATTCCCACTCGGACCATTACCGGGTGGAGAGTTTGTACGGACTACCGAAAACTCATAAAGGTGACCTGCAAGGATCATTTTCCTTTGCCATTCCTCGATCAAATGCTTAATCGCCTTGTGGGGCGCGCTTTCTATTGCTTTTTGGATGGTTACTCGGGCTACAATCAAATCTTAATTGCCCCGGAGGACCAAGAGAAGACCACTTTTACATGCCCCTATGGTACATTTGTTTTCTCCCGAATGCCATTCAGGTTGTGCAATGCTCCGACGACCTTCCAACATTGCATGATGGCTATTTTCACCGACATAGCGGAAGACATTTTGGAGGTCTTTATGGATGACTTTAGTGTGGTTGGGGACTCCTTTGAAGAATGTTTGGTAAATTTGGATAGAGTATTGGCTCGATGTGAAGAAACTAACCTCGTTTTCAATTGGGAAAAATGCCATTTTATGGTTGAAGAAGTTATAGTGTTGGGTCACAAGATTTCTAAGCATGGGATTGAGGTAGACAAGGCTAAGATCGAGGTGATTTCAAGGCTCCTTCCCCCCACTTCTGTCAAAGGGATGGAGGCCTTTGAACTTTTAAAGCACAAGTTGACCACAACTCCTATAATCACCGCACCTAATTGGAGTTTTCCCTTTGAACTAATGTGTGATGCAAGTGACGTTGCGGTGGGGGCGGTGTTAGGTCAACGGTTTAACAAAATGTTCCATCCTGTGTATTACTCAAGCAAGACTATGAATGAAGCTCAACGGAATTACACGGTGATAGAGAAAGAATTGTTGGACATTGTATTTGCCATGGAGAAATTTAGGCCTTATCTTATGGGGGCAAGGTGATTGTACACACGAACCATGCCGCCCTTAGGTATTTAATGACCAAGAAGGATTCCAAGGCAAGATTGATGAGTTGGGGGTTACTTCTACAAGAATTTGACTTAGAAATAGTGGACCGGAAGGGAAGTGAGAATCAAGTTGCGGACCATTTGTCCCGGTTGGAGGAAGAAGGGAGGCCATGTGACGGCCTTGAAGTAAATGATACATTCCCCGATGAGCAACTTCTTTCCGTGTCTATGTGTGACATGCCATGGTTCGCGGACATTGCCAACTTCATTGTGACCGAAATTGTCCCGTGTGAGCTCTCTTCAAACCAAAGGAAGAAACTTAAGCGGGATAGTTTGTATTTTTATTGGGATGATCCGTATTTGTTTAAGATTTGCTCGGATGGTGTGATTAGAAGATGTATCCCGAAAGGTGAACAATTGAGCATTTTGGAGGCTTGTCACTCCTCCCCCTATGGTGGCCATCATGGAGGGGTGAGGACGGCTTCGAAGGTTTTGAGTTGTGGTTTCTATTGGCCAACTTTGTTTAAGGATGCTAGTGACTTGGTAAAGAGATGTGATGCATGCCAAAGAGCCGGCGAAATTTTAAAAAGGGATGAGATGCCCCTCAATACAATTCTCGAGGTGGATATTTTTCATGTTTGGGGCATCGATTTCATGGGTCCTTTCGTGAGCTCTTGTGGGAACACTTATATTCTCGTGACGGTGGACTATGTCTTAATGTGGGTTAAAGTCGTGGCTTTACCCAACAATGAAGCCCTTAGTGTTGTGGCATTCTTGAAAAAGAGTATCTTCACAAGGTTTGGCACCCCTCGTGCTATCATTAGTGATGGGGGTCTCAAGGCTTTTGACTCATTACTTGCCAAGTATGGAGTAAATCACAAAGTGACCACCCCCTATCATCTTCAAGCTAGTGGTCAAGTGGAAGTCTCCAACCGAGAAATAAAGAGTATCTTGTCCAAGACGGTTAATGCTAATAGGACCGATTGGTCAAAAAAGTTGGATGACGCTTTATGGGCGTACCGGACGGCTTACAAGACCCCAATTGGTATATCGATGTACCGGTTGGTATTTGGGAAAGCTTGCCATCTTCTGGTGGAATTGGAGCACAAGCTATGTGGGCCTTGAGGAAGTTGAACTAGGAATGGGATGTTGCGGCGAATCTCCGTGTTGAGCAAATTAATGAGCTTGATGAGTTTAGATTTCATGCCTACTCCAGCTCATCCTTGTATAAGGACAAGATGAAGTATTTTCACGACAAATATGCTCGGGAAAAGGAATTTAAAGTTGGTGATATGGTTCTTCTTTTCAACTACCGGTTACGTCTGTTTCCGGGAAAGCTCAAGTCAAAGTGGAGTGGGCCATTTGAAGTTGTGTTCATAACCCCATTTGGTGCTCTTGATCTAAGGAACAAGAATGGTGAAATATTAAGAGTCAACGGACATCGTGTGAAGCATTATCTTGGGAAGATTGATGATAGCACCTGGTGGCTATGGTACATTTCAAATGATGTGTTGGTAACCCGCGTTGTGCCGCGACGTTAAATCAGGCGCTTCTTGGGAGGCAACCCATGTCTTTTTCTTTCACTTTGATTTTCTTTATAATTTAGGATTTTTGAGTTAATTGGTTGTGAGATGTTGCAGGGATTGTGTTGATGCAGTGCAAAGTAAGTTGGAACAAATTGAACAGTCTCTGAAGTTTGTCAGTGCGGTCGCGGTCGCCTTAGCGCGGTCCGCATTGGCATGGTCCAAAATTGATGGTCTCTGAAGTTTCCCACCACGGCCGCTTTCCACTTAGTGCGGTCTGTGGTGGACCTTTGCGGCCGCGGTTTGCTTTTACATGGTCCGCGGAGGTTGCCTACTAAAACTTCATTTGGTGAAATCCAGCGCGGTCCATGATCCGTTTATATTTTTGTGATTATCTATTTTGGTCTGTATATAACTTTACATTTAGCTACCTTTATCGTACTTTTTATTCTCTCTTTGGTCTGTATAAAAATTTACATTTTTGTACATATTCATCCCCCGTTGTATATTCTAATCCCCTATTGTAAATATTCATTCTATTTTCTATTTTCGTAAGAACTTTTCATTTTTTGCTTCGTAGTTAGGCTCGCAGCCCTTTGTTTTGTTTTTCGCGTTTTTAATAAGCCCTTGGTTTTCTTAATGCCACGCTTCTTTCCAAGAGTGGAATGTTGTGTGAACCGGGTGGCTCTTCCCGATGATGGATGGCGTGATAACCTTCTTAAGGGTTTGAGTCCGTTTTTGGTTTTTCTTTTGATTTTAGTAGGTTTTAGTTAAGGGTACTTCAAGCATAGCTTCATTTGGGCCTAACACATTTGCCTTTGATCCCATAGTCAAAGACAAGTGGTTGTGTTTAGGATGGTGAAAGTAGTGACCTTGAGACTCTTGGGTTGACCAAACAAACATCATGTGGTCTTTCGGGACTATTGTGTGCTCAATCGTATCTAAGGTTGTTATGGGCCCCCGGATCTATGTCTTTAGCAATCCTTGAGTGTGTGTGGTGAGAAATTGAATTATGAGTCCGAGTCCCGAGCCAATGGTCTAGAACTTGCTCTGAATGTTTGTTGAGGTAAAATATTGAGTGAAATTCGACTTGAAAAGTGATTATAGGCTCTCCTTGATCCAAATGATAAGTTGAACAATTCCATAGCCTACCAATAAGATCATCCCTAGCTAACCCTTTTGAGCCTTAAACCTTCTTCTTTCAAGAACCAATGCTACAAGCCTATACCCATTCTAAATTCTACCCTCTCTTGGCACCCACATCTTCCCTTGAGTAATAGCAAAGTCTAAATTTGGGGGGAGAGACAAGAAAGGAAACAAAAGGGGGGTAAAAGGTACAAAAGCAAAAGAAAATGAATGCAATAAAAAAGAAAGAAAAGAAAAAGACAAAAAGAAAGCCCAATATGAAAAAGAATAAAAAGGGATTCAAAGAAAAACAAAAGCTAAAAAGGTGTGGAAAAAGTAGAAAAAGGATAAATGTTTTGAATTGCTTAAGAAAGAGCGACAACGTGTCTCTCTAACCCATTGGAAGAGGTGAAATGACTCAAAGAGTCAAGTGAATTATGCCAATGAATCAAAAGAAGTGCTTAAGGGAAGATTGAACCCACTTGAACAAAAATATATCCTACCCTTACCCAAAAGCCTTCACATTAACTCCACAAAAGCCCTATATGATCTTGAGTTGGATGACACTCGCATTAGTGGATACTTATATGAGGGTCAAGCATATGATACCTAGAGCCGGACTTGTGACTTTTCCTTGAGAGAGACGAGTGAACTCTCATTAACCTCGGTGTGTGTGCTTATACTCTAAAAAAGTGAGGTTTGCTTAGAGAGAGTTGAGAATGTATGAGTTTGGATTCCACAACGGCCAAAGTAATCAAGAGAATTCTTTGATGTAATGAGTCAATTCTTGATGCACTTGTGTCACACTTGATCCATAATTTCCAATGTTTGAATGTTGTTAATGATCCATTTGTATTGAGGGAAATTATTAGTCTCAATTGATGCTTGTTGATGTTACTTTAGGATAGCTGGAATTACTTGGATATTCCTTTTAGGGGTGGGTCTTATTTTGTTTGCTTGAGGACAAGCAAAGGTTTAAGTTTGGGGGAGTTGATAAGTCGGGATTTTAACATGTTTTATGTACCTACTTGCCTATGCTTTGGTTATAAATTTCTACAAAATAGTCTCAAAATTCTCACAAGTTATGCTTGATTGCAGGTTTGATCGACAAAGCGACAAATATCAAAGATCGGCTCAAAAAGGAGTGAAACCTGCTCAAATGTCAAGGACTAAGTAAATTGAGGCAAAGAGAACCTAGTGTGGACCGCACAATGGCGAATGCGGCCGCACTGGGAGGTTCAGAGAGTTGCCATTTTCAAGCTAGAGGCAACGCGGGCACAGTACCATTCACGCGGTCCGCGGCCCACGGTCAGGCTCCACGGCCGCGCTACTCTTTGGTGCGGTCCGCGGAGCAGAGATTCAGAGAGCTGACAAAATGCTAGTTCCAAGCAATGCGGTTCGCGGTCGTAATTGTGCGGACCGCGCCAACCTCCACCGCGACCGCAGTACACTTTCACGCAGTCCGCTGTCCTCAAGTTCAGAGACGCATAAATGTGAAGTCCAAGAGCCAGTGCGGCCGCGTTCCATTTTGTGCGGTCCGCACTGACCCCGCAGGGGTATTTTTGTTCAGTTTTTTCAGCCTAGTATAAATAGAACATTTTATTATTTTTAGGTTAAGTTTTATATTCCAGATGGAGGAGCACTCGCGGGACGCGATTTTGTAGCCATTTTTGGCACTTTAGCTTTAATTTTACAATAGATTCTTGTGATTTCTTTTTAGTAATTAATTATTATGCTTAGTTCTTCATCTATTTCTTCAATTTCTCTTTCAAGCATGAGTTAGATCAACCCACTAGCTAGGGTTGTGGCTCAACCCTAGTGTGGGTAATTGATGGGTGTTGTCATCTTGGGTTAGATTTATTATGGGTGTTTGCTATTTGGGTTAATTTTGTGTTTTAATTTCGAATTTGTGGTTGCAAACTGTTGGCCCAAGTTCAATTGAAGTTTTGAAGATTGACAAATGAACTCAGTGATGGACCTGGTCCATCTGGTGAAACACAGGGTTTGTCAACCATTGCACATGAGATGCACGTGAGGAAGATATACCGTAGAGATCAAGCAAAAATATCGTCTGAACTAAATCGAAAAGGTTGCAGTTGGGGATAAGGAGAACAGTCTCCTTATGAGGAGAGAACACAATCTTGATCTAGGATATGGGTTGGAGTTAGTATTGGTCAAGGACTCAAAATCGTCTAAGGATAACCAATAGAGTCTCAATCAAACTCTAATTACTAATTCAATAAATAACTGAGTTTGTTCTCTTTTACAGGTATTGCACATACGCAGAAGTAAAATATAATTGAGAGCAATAGTGTGACGACCCGACCCGTCGTCTCATGAGTTACTACCCTGTTCTTCCCATTTTCTGCTTTCTTATAGTTCATTATCGGTATTGGGTGCGTTAGAATTTATTTGGAATGATTTTGATAAGAAATGAGACACTTAGTCTCTTTT
>MU749542.1:19875-46656 GCA_026770625.1 Nicotiana glauca | reverse complement strand
GCGACTCTGAATTTTTTAAATAACTAATCCCGTTCCGACCGTCCTTTAATTGGAAAAACTCTTTTTATTATATCCGTCACGGGGTGTAAGCCTGTAAAAAAAAGGTGTGACAGCCATAAGATACATCCTGATACTTCACAATACTAACCTTTATCGCTCGTACGTCACCATCATAAGACACTTCAAGCCATTCGTTTGGCACATGTCATTCTTAAGAAAGTTAAACTCACTTCCTCCAGTATCTCGGTTGATAGTTGTACCCTTCACTAAATAGACATCTCATACAAACCACATAGTCTCTATTACCACCATCTATATTTAGATCTACATCTACCTCATGACTCTACCATTACTGCGATGATTAGGAAATTAAGTAAACCTTCTTAAGACTGTACTTATCAACCAGATGTCAGAACCTATTGAACCCTCATGTGCACAATTGAATGATCTCTCAATACGCCTGCATTATCGATATGGATGACACGCGGTAACAATGGTTGAGTAAATTCTTGTCTCCCTTATAATCCTTCTGTAGCATTACGAACCGTCGGTGCATACTTGATACCGAGTGCGAAATTTCAATACACGAGTGGATGCAAAAGAACAAATGATATAGGCTCCAACTGAATAACTGACGCACGATAAGGAATGAAATGAAGTGGAATTTTCCTAACGGTTACATAGCCTCTCGTAGATAAGTACAGACGTGTCCGTACTGATCAGCGAGACTCTAATAAACCGGCCTGTGTTCCGTGACTCCTATGAACCTAGAGCTCTGATAACAACTTGTCACGACCCCAGTTCACCCTCCATGAACATGTCGTGAGGGCACCTAGTTCCTATAACTAGGTAAGCCTAACAATGCAGAAATTCAATATAACTCGCAAAAATAATTAATCAAAACTGAACATATGTAAAATAATAGCTGCATATAAGGCCGCTCGGCCTATACAACTCAAAGAAATACGGAAGTCTACAAGTCAATCCTAAAACCCGAAAACTCACGGGAAACACAGGCTAATAGAAAGGAAATATACTGCTCTAACTCGAGAATGTCTACACAACCAAAAGAAAGAAAGGTCATATACTAAAGCTGGAATAGGATAGAGACTTCTGGTCTGCGCACATGGTAGATATACCTCAAAGTCTCTGCTACGCCTGGGTGGAGGTACCTGGAGCTGCACATGAAAAACATGCGCAGAAGGGGCATGAGTACACCACAGTGGTACTCAGTAAGTGCCAAGCCTAACCTCGGTTGGGTAGTGACGAGGAAGGTTAGGGCCCTACTGAGATAAAATAAAATAATAAGTTTGACAACAGTATGAAATAAACAGAAATAATGAGATATAGCTATTGAGTAAATCGGATTACACAAAACAACAATTTATACGCAGAAAATAAGCACAGAGTAAATAGTTCAATACCAACACCAATAATGAGGATCTCCCAGGATACCATCCTGTAGTCCATTTTATCAATCTGTCCGAGGAGCTCCCGGGATACCGTCCCGTAGTCCAACTATCAATATGCTGGGGGATCTCCCGGGAATCTAACCCGTAGTCCCAAAGTAAATATGCAGGGGGATCTCCCGGGAATCTAACCCGTAGTCCCAAAGTAAATATGCAGGGGGATCTCCCGGGAATCTAACCCGTAGTCCCAAAGTAAATGTGCAGGGGGATCTCCCAAGAATCTAACCCGTAGTCCCAAAGTAAACAAACAAGAGGGGGGAGCTACCAGAATCCCGCATCCGTAGTCCCAATGTAAATGCGCAACCAAAATCAGAGAATATTCAGAAATTGAAGTACAACAATACAAAGCAACATATAATTCTAGCCTAACATGCTCCACGTTATTACAATTAAGGCAAATTAAGCAAATACGCAATTTGGATCAACTAAACATGCTTTTCTATACTAGCACAGGCTATAATAGGAAGTAGAATAAAACAATTACGAAAGAAACTCAGTTCAAGTATTTTAAGTAAAAATTTGGGTTTTCAACAATTAGCTCAAGTACCCACTCGTCACCTCACGTACAAGGCATTCAATTACCAAATATCACATCCTAAGGGACAAAGTCCCCACCACAAAGTTAGACAAGCCACTTACTTCGAACAAGTGCAAGTCAACCTGAAACCATGCTCTTGCCACGAGTATCTGACTCCAAATGGCTCAAATCTATCCAATTAAATTGCATATTGTAAATAATAATTCAAGTAATTTATTCTATAATTAAATTCTAAGCTAATACGCAAAATTGTATAAAATGACCAAAATGCCCCTCGGGCCCACGTCTCGGAATCGGATAAATATTACATTTTCAGAACTCTTGTACTCTCACGAGTCTACCCATATAAAAATCTCTCAAATCGGAGGTCAAATACCCACTCAAAACTCAATAATTTAGTCTAAGGATTTTGACCCATTTTTCATTCAAAAATCCGAAATTACGAAGGAAATCATGATTAGATTAGTAGGTATTAAGCATAAGCGAGTAGAGAATCGTTAACCAATCGTTGCTCGTGAAAACCCCTCGAAATTTCTCCCAAAACCGAGCTCTAGAAGTCAAAAATGGAAAATGGGAAATGAAGTCCCATTTTCAGAACTTAAGATCTCTGCCCAGGCCCTTTTTTCGCTTCTGCGGAAAATTTTCCGCTTCTGCGGATATTTTCCGCTTCTGCGGTACCGCTTTCGTGGAAAAATTTCCGCTTTTGCGGTCCCGCTTCTGCGGCAATTTTCTGCTTCTGCGATTATGACAGCAACCAGCACTTTCTCGGCACGGAAATGAGCATAACTCCCTCATACGATGTCCAAATTCGACCATTATTTTTGCTATTGCTCCGAAATTACAATACGGATCTAATGGTTCAATAAAAACTTAATTTGGAGCTCATTTACTTAATATGGTACCCCTTTATGTCCAAAGATACGGCGTTGAAACATCAAATAAGAGCGCAATACAACCCGAAACACACCCGAGGCCCCCGGGACCTCAACCAAAAGCACCAATGCATCTTAAAATATTATTCAAACTTGTTCCAATCCTCTAAAAACCTCAAACAACACCAAAACCATCAATTACATCGAATTCAAGCCTAAGTTCTTCTAAAACTTCCAAAACACGCTTTCGATGAAAAACCCAACCAAACCACGTCCGAATGATCTGAAATTTTGCACACATATCCCAAATCACCTAAAGAAGCTACAACAACTCTCGAAATTCCATTCCAACTCTCGGATCAAAATATCACCTATCAACTGAATATTGCCAAAATACTAACTTTGCCAATTCAAGCCTAAATTATCTACGGACTTCCAAAATACATTCCGAACACGCTCCCAACTCCGAAATCACCTAACGGAACTCACAGAACCATCATATTTCCATTCCGAGGCCGTCTTCACACTGTTCCAACTATGGACCATTTTCTAATACTTAAGCTCTCATTTAGGGACTAAGTATGCCAAAACTCTCCAAAATTCAACACCGAACGTCCCGGTAAACCAAAATAGCAGAAATGAACTTAGGGAAAATAGTTAATAGGGGATCGGGACGTAAATTTCAAATACGGCCGGCCGGGTCGTTACACATGTGAAAGATGTGCATAGAATCATAACACAAATAGATCAAGTGAAGCATATGAAGTAAATCATGTTGTAATAAGGCATACACAACTTAACGTCTATAAAAAATATGGCACAACCTCACCATCCGCATTGTCACGACAAATCCCACCAAAGTCGTGACGATGCTTAACACTACTTGGTAGGCAAGCCAACATCAAATATACAAAAATAAACTCTAAAAATAATAAGAAATAGTATCGAAAGTGGGATAAGATAGATAATTGAAGTACAATATAGCAATACAACTGCAATATCATCCTATAATATGATATTAACGAGTACACGAGCTCTATAGAATAATAAGTACAATTGTCTGAATAACGATACAATGCTATTTGAAGTACATAAACAGTAATGACAAAAGTAAGAAAAAGGCTCCAGATCATGTAGGCGGAAATAACAGAGCTACCTTGGAGTCCAAACGGCACCGGTGCAACTCTCTATCAATCAGCTCTATCATCAACACCCGGATCTGCATATAAAGTACAGAGTGTAGTATAACTATAACCTACCCCATGTATTTAGTAAGTAGAAAGCTCAACCTTGGATTGAAGATAGTGACGAGATTGGTAAAGTCCGCTACTCACTTTCAATAGTCAACAATGACAGAAACAACATAACAACAACAACAACAACAGTAGTAGAGGCAGCAGCACCAGCAGAGGCAGTAGTGGCAGCAGCAGTAGTAGATAGAGCAACATCAGGAGTAGAAGCATCAGCAGCAACAGAAACAGTAGGAGTAGTAGAAGCAGCAACAAACACAAAAATAGTAGCAGTAGAAGCAACACTAGTAGCAGCAGTAACAGTAGTAGTAGTAGTAGCAACAACAATAACAGTAGCAGTAGGACTAGGAGTAGCAGTAGCAGTAGCAGTAGCAACATCAATAGGAGTAGTATTAAAGTCCATTATATCAAGAAGTAGAAGGTCTACCCTAGTCTCAATGCTCCCGATAGAAACTACACACGAGGGATAAACACGATCTACTACAATAGAATCTCCCATAGGCGTGGACACATAGACAAGAGCACTCAAAGAATCACGAGGTATATCTAGATATGAAGCAAAGTAGGATGACATGCATGAATAAGTGAGAATAGATCAAATATAGTTGAGGCATCTCTATGGAAAACCGAAACAATACCAGTGATGACGGCGTTAGATGACTCTGCCTCATGTCTGACTGGGAATGCATAACAATGGGGCTGGGCCCCACCACTCTGACCTCTACCTCTCAGATGACCTCTATCTAGCTGGACTCAACCTCTAACGGCTTGACCTCCACCTATAGCTGCCTGACCCCCTTCTCTAGTTGGCTGTGAGGGCGGTAGAGAAACCGATGCTGACATAATGGCACGAGAACAATATTGAGGTCTTTTGCTGTGGCTGCTGAAGCTGATACTGATATTGACAGCCCGGATAACTACTGCAGTAACTCTATAGCATTGGTGCACTGATGGGATCTGAAGGCATACTGAAGGCTAGCTACTCAGAATGAGACCCATAAGAACCACAACTGCATGAAACACCATGGGCTACCTGAAGAGCCGACTAAATCGGCCCAGGGGGATGGCCTCTATCAAAAGAACCTCTACCTCAAATGAGGCACAACTGAAACCACCAAAATGACATGTCCTCTTCTCAAGACATCGTCTCTCTACTCTAACTACGAATGATCTTGATTCGTCTAGCAATCCCTACGGTCCTCTAGAAGGAAATATCATTCCCCGTCTCCTTGGCCATCTGTAGTCTGAAATCGAAAGTAAGACCATCAATAAATCTCCTCACCCTCTCCCTATATGTGCGAATCAAAATAGCTACATTATGGGCTAAATCCATAAATTTGATCTCGTACTGGGTAACAATCATGCCACCCTACTGAAGGCGCTCAAACTGCCTGTGATACTCCTCTATTAGAGTGAAAGGAATGAACTTCTCCAGAAATAGCTGCAAAAATTGATACCAAGTAAGTGGAGGTGAACCGGGTGGTCTGCTATGCACATAATCCTACCACCGCCTTTTGGTAGAACCAGTCATCTAGAACATTGCTAAGTCGACTCCATTGGACTCCATAATACCCATGTTGCACAACACCCGTGGCAATGGTCTAAATAGTCTTGTGGGTCCTCAGAAAGTGTACCGCCAAAGTAAATAGAAAAGAGCTTGGTAAACTTATCTAACCTCATCAATCCCTCAGAAGACATCTGAGGCCTCTCCCCGAACTGTGTAGCAATAACGGGTTGAACTACCACAACTTCTAGAACCGATCTAATATATGGGAGCATTCTACTCCGAAGTGTAAGTGGCGGGAGTCCGTGCTCTACACCTAGCCTGAGAAACAGTTGGTGACATAGGAAAATCCAACCCGAGCCACACTCTCCATGAGACCAACTAAGCGAACTAGAGCATCCTGAAGTACGAGAGTAGTAATGAATCGCTCCGGGACCTGAGCAGGTCCTATTGGTGCAGTCTGAACTGGTATCTCCTCCTCGCGATAAATTTGAGGCTCCGCAATGGGTGCTGCTGCATGTGCTCTAGGATGAGCTATGCCTCTGCCTAGTAGTGGCTGCTACAGGGGGCTCGAGCTCCTGCCTGACTGTAGATTCCATGAGTGTTCTCACCATCTGCGAGAGAACAAGAATAAAATGTATTAACTTCAGTAATGGAATAAATTCGCACGATAGGAAAGAAAGAAATGAAATTTTCCAGAATCCCTATAACTTCTAGAAGATAAGCAACGATGTCTCCGTATTGATCCTCGAGGCTCTACTAAGCTTGCTTATGACTCTTGAGGCCTAGGCAACTTAGTGATCTAATACCAAGTTGTCACGACCCGACATCCGCCCTCGGGACCGTGATGGCGCCTAATATTTCACTTGCTAGGAAGCCCAATGTTAGCTAAATTACTTAACCATTTTTGACAATTTAGAATTAAATTATTAACAATAATAAAATTTAATAATTTGAAATAGACTAATAAAATACTAAATGACGAAGTCTAAACATAATCCAGAATCTGGAGTCACGAGTACATAAGCATCTACAGTACTACAGATAAAGTCTGAACAAAATACAACTGTTTGAAGCTAAATAAACAATAAATACAAAATGGAAAGGGGGCCTTAGGGTTGCAAATATCGAGCAGCTATACCTCAAGTCTTCTAAAGCAATTGAATCCGAGCAGTCTCGCTACGCGCCACTGGGACTCACACCGGTATCTGCATAAGAAGTACAGAAATATAGCACGAGTACAATTGATCCCATATACTCTGTAAGTGCTGAGCCTACCCTCGACGAAGTAGTGATGAGGCCATGGCAAGTCACTTACAAATAACCTGTATGAAATAGTAATAACAGGAAAATAGGAGCGAAAATAAAGCAATAAAATCATATAAATGGACCAGAGAGCCTAGAATAACAATGTCTTAAGTCTTATATAACAATACCGTGGATAACTCAACAATCACAAACAATTACAACATATCAAGTCTGTTGAGGCACGCAACCCGATTCCACAATATCATCAACTGTTGATATTATAATCCGTCCTTATTCCTTGAAATCATTTCAATACCATTCAATTCTGTTGTGGCGTGCAACCCGCTCCCAAGAAATTTTAAATCATCAACATAAATAATTCAAAAACATTATTTACAAAATATAGACATAAAGAAGGTGAATTTACAAGACAGTAAAGAACCACATAATAATGGGAGAATATCTAATATATCGAAATCTCAAACCTACCAATTCATCAGTTCAGAATAGTTAAACAACTCACATAAGCGAAACAACATTATAGATTGCATCAAATAATATAAGAACAATAAAAGTAGGTAAAATACGCCGATTAAAATATACAATTACGGCAAGTAGAAATAGGTAGCAAAAAAATAGAAATCACGTGAGGAATAAACAAATTAAGGAAAATAACAATTAAATGACTAGTAACAAAAATAACACTGAAGTCAAGTAAAAACATATAACAATTAAAGCATATAACAAGATATATCATTGAATAATCAAAAATATGGAAATGAATATCCAAATCCCGCATGTTAAATCCCATGAAGGCGTATATATACTCGTTACCTCGCATATACGCCGTTTCCCCACATAATTCGCATAACAAATAATTCAATAAGTCTTAATTCCCTCAAGTAAGGCTAGACAAAATACTTACCTCACCCTGCGAATAAAGCAATCAATCGACCACGGCTTTGCCTTTCGAACATGCATCTAAACCAACCAAATCTAGCGAATTATCGATTAAATAATTCAAAATAAGCTTTAGAAACTACCCCATTAATAAAAAAAGGTTCAATTTTGATCAAAGTTATAGACTAATTAAAAGTCAACCCTGGGCCCACTTGTTCAAAACTCGAGATTCTGACCAAAATTTGATTAACCATTCACCCCCGAGCCCGGTTATGTAATTTATTTGAAATCCGACCTCAATTTGAGGTCTAAACCTCAATTTTATAAAATTCCTAATTTCTACCATAGAAATCCTAAATTTGATATTAAAATCTTATGAAAAGTAATGGGGAATTGAAAGAAAGTGGATTAGAGTTGCTTACCAATGATTCTGGGAAGAAGAAATTCATGAAAAATCACCTCTAGTGTGTTTAGGGTGGAGATATGGTGTAAAATGAGTTAAGTCCCATTTTCTCCTCTGTTACCAAGCTGCAGATGTTGTAATTGCGATATTTTATTCGCAATTGCGAGCATCAAAAATGTGAAACAAAGGTTCACATATCCTGTATCAGAAGCCCAAAATGTTGCAATTACGACAATAAGATCACCAATGCGAACAACCAACCCTTTGCAAATGTGGCCAAATTTTCCGCAAATGCGAAGATGTCGTATTTTGCCAAGCGTAACCTTTTCCTCATAGAGATCACTAATCCCAGGCCCTACTCGCAAATTTGAACTTTTGTTCGCGAAAGAGAGCCTCCCAAATGCAAGCCAGACCTCGCTATTGCGAGATCTCCATCAGACAGAAGAAGCTAACTCTGCACCAACAATCTTTACACTATCCAAACTCATCTGAAATGCGTCTGAAACTCACCCAAGACCCTCGGGCTCCAAACAAAACATGCACAAAAGTGTAATAACATCATACGAACTAGTTCACATGAGCAAATCACCAAAATAACATCTAAAACAAAAATCAACATCAAAATGTATGAAATTTCAAAGGGAAACTCAAGAACAACTAGAATCACAACTAAGCGTCCGAATCATATCAAACCAACTCCGAATTGAACCAAATTTTGTAGACAAGTTTCAAATAACAATACGGACCTATTCCAACTCCAAAAATAAAAATTCGAATCCAATAGCCATGAAGTCAAACTACGGTCAAACCTAAAAAATTTTCAAACTTTCAAATTACTAGCTTTCGGAAAAATAAGTCAAATGAACCTAGGTACTTTTGATTTCCATTTCGGGCATAGTAAAAAATCACAATACTGACCTATCAAAATTGTCAAAACACCGATCCTGGGTCATTTCCGTAAAATATTGACCGTAGTTAATTTAAATTATTTTTAAAATAAAAAATATATTTTCTTTGAAATTTTACATAATATTTTCCGAAAAAAGACACAGAGTGTGTACACAAATTAAGAAATATCAATTCAAACTAATAGATGTCTCGAAACACGGGAAATAAGGACTAGTACTCAGAACGCTATATCAGATCGTTATTGATACCCAATTTTACCCTCATGTCTTTATAAATGTCATATATACGTTTAAATTTTCATTCCTGCATCATCACCAATTTACAAGAGTCATATAAGTATTTTATATAATTTTTAAAGCTTTAAAATTAATTTTCTTGTATTTAAATTACTTGAATATTTATTAATTATCCCTTCAAATTATTTTTTGATGACTTAATTCTCCAAGGGTATTATTTGCATACACATATATGTTTCATAATATTTTACTTCACTGCATATAATATATTTGTATTTTAATGCTATTTTACCTAATTTTGTAAAAATATCCTATATTCCATACATAATTATATTTATTATATTATTCATACTAGAATATTATTTTTAATATATTTATAATGTTAAGCTGTTATTTTCAAGAATTTTTGCTGCATCTATAATATTTTTATTATTTATTAGTCATTTTTTATAATTTATTTTTAATGAATTTCGTGTATTTAAAATTGTATCCCAATTGAGCTAATTTCGGACCAAAATAACATTTACGTAAAGTATTGACCATAGTTAACTCTAATTATTTTTATAATAAAAAAATATATTTTCTCCAAATTTTTACGTAAGTATTTTTCGAAAAAAGACACAGAGTGCGCACACAAATTAAGAAACATTAAATCAAACTAATAGAGGTCTTGAGACACGGGAAATAAGGACTAGTACTCGGAATGCCCTACCGGGTCGTTATTGATACCAAATTTTTCTCTCATGTCTTTATAAATGTCATATATACTTTTAAAATTTCATTCCTGTATCATTACCAATTTACAAGAGTCATATACGTATTTTATATAATTTTTAAAACTTTAAATAGATTTTCTTGCATTTAAATTACTTGAATATTTATTAATTACCTCTTTAAATTGATTTATGATGACTTAATTCTCCAAGTGTATTATTTGCATACACATATATATTTCATAATATTTTACTTAATTGCATATAATATATTTGTATTTTAAAGCTATTTTACGCATGTTTGTAAAAATAACCTATATACTCTACATAATTGTATTTATTATATTATTCATACTAAAATATTATTTTAATATATTTATAATTTTAAGCTATTATTTTCAAGAATTTTTATTGCCTGAATAATATTTTTATTATTTATTAGTCATTTTTATAATTTATTTTTAATGAATTTCGTGTATTTAAAATTGTAGCCCAATTAAGCTAATTTCAAACCAAAATCAAGGCCCAAAACATTTAGTCCATCCCAACTAAGCCTCAGAAGCCCAAATTAAACAACCCCTTAACAAACCCGGTCGCACGTCTCAATGACCTTCCCACTCTTTTTTTTAATCTTGGCCGTTGATCTCAGAGATAACGACCCATAAACTCTCTCCCCTCTTTTAATTAACCTCACCCAAACCCAAACCTCATTTTAACCTTCCACTGCCCCCAGATCCTCTCAAACCGTCTTCTCTCCTCACAAACCCTAAAACTCTCCAAATTCCATATTGCTAATAAGTCAATTAAACAAACTAAATTATCTGAATCTATTACATTTTTCTAAGGACTGGTACCACAAATCATGAGCTTCTAAGAATAGAGTTTACAAAGACAATATGAATAAAATACATCTTCTGTTTGAAAAGTACATAAACAGAGTTTCACAAAGCTAAGGCTACCACGAAAAAACGACAACTACAACAGGAACACAAGTACGCCTTCAAATCCAGCAACCATCGAACGCAGCAACATTAACATCTGGGTGCAGTATGAGTACAACCGACCCCATATACTTAAAAAGTAACAAACCTAACCCCATGTTGAAAGCAATGACAAGTTGGAACATAGGTCGGGTCCAAGACAAATACCCAACAACAGTTCATACAACGTAGAGCATATAACAAGGAAATAATCTCAGAGATAAAAATGTTCAGCTTTTGCACAGTTTTTCAAAAATAGTTCTGCTTCTCAAGAATACCAGTAAAAACTCAAATCCTTTATCAAAATCATCGAAAACTTTTGAGATAGTTTGAAAACTATAGTTTTTCCTGAAAATCCTTTCTGCAATAATAGAAAATATTTCATTTCCTTTCCAAATAACAAGTGTGAAATACCACTCTATGCCCACATATTAATGTGTGAGAAAAAGTCATGAATGATGTGATACCATAACACATGGGGAAATGCGTCTCTATGCATGTATGCCATATATGCATGCCAGTGCCATGTATCCCAGAGATGAATCATGTACTCACACTCTCAGAGTACTCAAGCTCACTGCATTACACTTTCCACTCATTAAACTCAATCACTCGGTATAGTATATGGACCATACAGCCCAGAAAAATCCATCCCAGAACATATAAAACACTCACTATAAGTCACCCAACACCCAGGAAAGGCCATCGGCTCCATGGAGAAGATCCATCTCCAGGTATATATATAAGTGCTCAACCACTCAGTACTGTATATAGATCATACAACACAGGGAAGATCCATCCCAGAATATATACATTGTGAGCACGTGATTTTTGCCCTATATAAAATACTCCTATAAAATTCAAAGAAATAGATTTTTTCTAATTATTTTCCATTTTGTACGATTTTATTAATTGTTTGTATTTTTGTGCACCTTTTATTTTTATTAAAATCATGAAAAATACCAAAAATACCATGTATTTCATTTAGATTTTGTTTTTATATTTTTAGGATTAATTAGTTAATTATTTATTTTATTAAAAATGAAAATCACAAAAATAACTCATTTTTAGATTAGTAATCTTTCTCTTTTAATTTAGGATCAAGTGATTTTTATAAGTGTTATAGTTAGATAATTCGCTTAATTTAGATTAATTGAGTAAATTAATATAGGATTTTTAATTAAAAAAAGAAAAAGAAAAAGAAAAAGAAAAAGAAAGAAAGGATAAAAAAGGAAATAAAAAGGGGAATTGAACAAAAGGGGTAATTTGAATTTGGGCTGATTTTATGGCTAAATCCGTTCCCAAACCCAGGCCCAAATAGTTATTCTACCCGGTCCATCCTTATTTAAACCAAACGACCCTGTTTTTGCCTTCCTTCATCACAACCGTTGGATCACTGTGATCCAACGGCTCGGAACTGACCATCCAATTAGTATATAACTGTTTGAACCAGGTTTGAACCCCCATTACCCTTTCATTCCTTCCCCCCTCCTTTAAACCAAAACCCTAGCCGCCCTAAATCCCCTCGCCGGCTCCGCCGTATTCCGCAATCAAAAATTGCCCTACGGCGGCGGCGACACCCCAAAGTCTACCAAATTTACGCCATACAATCACCTTCCCATATCCTTTCCAAATCTCCAAACCGATTCCCTCAAATCTTTCTCAATCTCCTAGAATCTTAGATCTAAGTTTCACAGAAAAACCTCATCCTTTCCCTTTTGAACTTCCATTAGTAAACTGTTCTTGTTAAAAATAGTTGATTAATGGTTGTCCAAGTCCACTTTCCCCGGATAGATTTGGTCAGATTCATAGCTAGTCCCTTCCCGTAACGAGCATAGGTAATTCCTCTTACTTTTCTTTTATTTTTTCTTTGTTTTGGTTTTGTTTTCCTGCTTCACGTTCATGTTTCTGTTTAACCGCATGATTTAGGGTTTTTATTCTTGTCACGACCCCAACCCGGTCATGATGGCGACCAGCACACTACTAGGCAAGCCCTACCATTTATAACAATAACCCCATTAATTAAATAGATGAAGATAAATGCCATTTAAGTCAAGGCCTAAAATACCGATAATAATGCGGAACAAAAATCTAACAAATACCAATATAGCCCAATATGGACCCGGTGTCACGAATATGAGCCTCTAAAATACAGAGTAACATCCTACTACAAAGTCTGTCTAAAAGCTGATAATGCGGAAATAAAAGGACAGGGATAGAAGGGAGAATCAACGGTTGCGAACGCCCTACAGCTACCTCAAATACTCCCGAAATAAGAACTCCGGAAAGCTGGTCAAAGCTCACTCAGCCTGTGAATGCCCTGAATCTGCACACAAGGTGCAGGGAGTAAAGTGAGTACTTCGACCCAGTGGGTAATAAACATAACTACAGTCTGAAAGTAAGAAAACGCAAAAAATGCACAAAGTAATCTATATCTAGCAGTTTAGATCAATATCAGTGAAACGGTAACCAACAAGTAATATAGTCAAGGAATAATGCATGAAAAGATGCAACACAGATAACGGTACACTCTAGTACCCGCTGCGGCGTGCAGCCCGCTCTACTTATTTAACGTCGACGACGCTCACTAGGGGTGTATACAGACTCCAGAGGGGCTCCTACAACCCAAGCGCAATATCAGCCATATCGTGGCATCCAACAGGCTCTCAGCCTCAATATCAATACATATCATTGCTGCGGCGTGCAGACCGATCCATATCAAAGGGAAACATCCTCACTATCGGGTCCCCGACCTATCTCAGTCAAATAAGTTCACAGCCAATCGGGCATGACATACTATAGAGATCTCAGCCCTCATATCTTTTTTCCATTTAATATTCATGTGTAAACATAGTTATTATATTGTTTTTAACAGTTGAAAGCATGACTGAGAGTATATGTTATGCACACAAGTGAGGAAAAACACATAAGGATCCCCTAAGGATTCTACAGGTCGGCACAAGGCCCCAAACACGGCAATAAGCCCAATTCACAGTGATAAAGTATGCGTCTCAATCGCCAATATAATAGAAATTTAACACTCAGGATGGACCAAGTCTCAATACCTAACAGTAAACGACCCCGCACTCATCGTGGAATGTATGTCACGCCTCTATATAGCGTTACGATGTGAAAGTTCGGGGTTTCAAACCCTCAGAGCAGCATTTACATCAATTACTCACCTCTAGCCGGCCAAAGACTAGCTCGCAATGCCATTTCCTCTCGAATCGACCTCCTCTCGCTTCGAATCTGGCCAAAACCACAACGAATACATTACAATAGGCTAAGGGGATATAACCCAATCGAAAAGACTCGAAAAATATCGAAAATCGCGAAATTTGCAAAACCCGAGCCCCGAACCCACTTCTTGAAAACTAGAAAATTTTACATCACTACGATCCTTATCTCGCCACGAGTCTATACATATCAAGTTCACAAGAATCGGAGTCCATTTGACCCCTCAAATCACAAGTTTAAACTCTCTTAAGTTTCAAGCCCTAACCTCCATTTTTAACCTTTAATTCCTTGGGTTTTCAGTGTTAATCCATGTTTATACACCATAATATCATAATCTAAGTCCAAGAATCCATACCTGATGATAGCCCTTGAAACCCTCTTCAAAAATCGCCCAAAACCCTCTTAGTCCAAAGTCCAAAATGTTTGCTCTTTCAAAATTCGCGAAGAAGACTTAATTTAATATCTGCCCAGGCCTTTTCGCTTCTGCGCCCAAAATGCCGCTTCTATGGTTACCGCCTCTGCGGTTCTTCCACCGCTTCTACGGTGTTTTCCTCAAGTCACCCGGACCGCTTCTGCGGTCCAAAGCCGCACCTGCGATGACCGCTTTTGCGAAAACCCTTCCGCTTCTGCAGAATTGCCAAGGCCTCCTAAAACCGCTTCTGCGATCTACCCCACTGCATCTGTGGAACCGCTTCTGCGGTCCCTTTTCCGCAGATGCGGAAATAACAGATACCAGCAGTCATAATTCATGCAACAACTCCAAAACTCTCTGTTTAACCACCCGAACTCACACCGAGGCCCCTGGGACCTCAACCAAAAGCATAGATATGATCTATTACCTTATTCAAACTTGCTCGAATCATCAAATCACTATCGTTAACATCAAAATCATCAAATTTCACCAAATCAAGCCTAAGTTTATCCAATTCTTCCGAAACTCACATTCGATCAAAAATCCGACCTAACTACCTCCGATTCAACTGAAATTTTTCACACACATCACAAATCACCTAACGAAGCTACTGCAACTCTCGAAATTCCATTTTGACCCTTGGATCAAAATCTCACCTATCAACCGGATATCGCCAAAATGCTAACTTTGCCAATTCAAGCCTAATTCTACACCGAACTTCCAAAATTACTTCCGATTATGCTCCTAAGCCTCAAATCATCCCCCGAAGCTAACCGAATCATCGAAAATCACATCCGAGCCCTCTAACTCATAAGTCAACTTCCGGTTGACTTTTCCAAACCAACCTCCCCTTAAAGAGACTAATTTCCCATTTTCCTACCAAATCCAATCCGAATCAACTCAAACTCATCCAACACACATAATAAATCATGAAGAAGCAATAAATGGGGAAAACGGGACGAAAACACATGAGTCGACGGGTCGGGTCGTCACATCCTCCCCAACTAAAACAAACGCTCATCCTCGAGCGGGTCAAGAAACATACCTGAAGTCTCAAATAGGTGAGGGTATCCTTCGATCTTAATTTCCAAAACTGACGACCCAAAATAGCCACTGGCTCTACATCATATGTCAAATCCTCATCCAACTGAGCTGTACTGAAGTCTAAGATATGAGACGGGTCCCCAACATACTTCTGGAGCATGGAAACATGGAATACCGGATGAACGCCCGACAAGCTGGGTGGCAAAGCAAGCATATAGGCCACCTCCCCAATCCTCCTAAGCACCTCAAAAGGTCCGATGAACCGCGGACTCAGCTTCCCTTTCTTTCCAAACCTCATCACACCCTTCATGGGTGAAACCTTCAGCAAGACCTTCTCACCCACCGAGTAAGATACATCTCGAACCTTCCGGTCCGCATAACTCTTCTGACGCGACTGAGCTGTGTGAAGTCTCTCCTGAATCACCTTCACTCTCTCTAAGGCATCCTGGACCAAATCTGTCCCCAGCAACCTAGCCTCGCCGGGCTCAAACCAACCGACCGGAGATCTACACCATCTCCCATATAAGGCCTCATACGGAGCCATCTGAATGCTAGACCGATAGCTATTTTTGTAGGCAAAATCTTCAAGAGGTAAAAACTCATCCCAAGAGCCTCCGAAATCAATCACACAGGCACGTAACATGTCCTCTAATATCTGAATGGTACGCTCGGACTGTCCGTCCGTCTGAGGATGAAATGCTGTGCTCAGCTCTACCTGCGTACCCAACTCTCGCTGAAAAGTCCTCCAGAACTGGGAAGTAAACTGAGTGCCTCTATCCGAAATAATAGTAACTGGAACCCCATGCAATCGGACAATCTCACGAATAAAGATCCCTGCCAGCCGCTCCGAAGAATATATAGTACACACTGGAATGAAATGCGTGGACTTGGTCAGCCGATCCACAACCACCCAAATCGAGTCGAACTTCTTCAAAGTCTGAGGAAGGCCACTCATGAAATCCATAGTAACTCTCTACCATTTCCACTCAGGAATAACCATCTGCTGAAGCAAACCGCCCGGTCTCTGATGCTCATATTTTACCTGCTGACAATTTAGACACCAAGCCACAAATCCCACAATATCCTTCTTCATTCTCCTCCACCAGTAGTGCTTTCTCAAGTCCTGATACATCTTCGCGGCACCCGGATGGATGGAATACCGCGAGCTGTAGGCCTCCTCAAGAATCAAATCTCTAAGCCCATCCACATTGGGCACACAAATTCATCCCTGCATCCTCAACGCACCATTATCACCTATAGTCATATCTCTAGCATCTCCGTCCTAAACCTTGTCCATGAGGACAAGCAAATGCGGATCATCAAACTGGCGCTCTCTGATGTGATCATACAAGAAAGACCGGGAAACCACGCAAGACAATACCCGACTGGGCTCTAAAATGTCTAGTCTCACCAACCGATTGGCCAAAGCCTGAACATCAACTGCAAAGGGTCTCTCCCCAACTGGGATATACGCCAAACTCCCCATACTAACTGCCTTTCGGCTCAAAGCATCAGCCACTACATTGGCCTTTCCCAGATGATACAAAATGGTAATATCATAGTCCTTAAGCAACTCAAGCCACCTCTGCTACCTCAAATTAAGATCCTTTTGTTTGAGCAAATGCTGAAGGCTGCGATGATCGGTGAATACCTCACAAGATACTCCATATAGATAGTGTCTCCAAATCTTCAAGGCATGAACTATAGTAGCCAATTCTAAGTCATGAACATGGTAGTTCTTCTCATGGGGCTTCAACTGACGAGAAGCATAAGCAATCACTCTACCCTCCTGCATTAATACACAGCCAATCCCGACTCTCGAAGCATCACAATAAACGGTGTAAGAACCTAAAGCTGATGGCAAGACCAATACTAAAGCTATGGTCAAAGCTGTCTTGAGCTTTTGAAAGCTCTCCTCGCACTCGTCCGACCATACAAACGGAGCACCCTTCTGCATCAACTTGGGCAAGGACGAGGCAATAGATGAGAAACCCTGGACGAACCGGTGATAATAACCCGCCAAACCGAGGAAGCTACGAATCTCTGTGGCCGAGGACGGTCTAGGCCAACTCTGAACCGCCTCAATCTTCTTCGGATCAACCTGAATACCATCACTGGACACTACGTGTCCCAAGAAGGCCACGGAACCAAGCCAAAACTCACACTTGGAGAACTTGGCATACAACTGATCCTCTCTCAATCTCTGTAATACAACTCGCAAATGCTCCGCGTGCTCCTCCTGACTACGCGAGTATACCAAAATATCATCAATGAATACAATAACAAGCGAATCCAGATACGGCCGAAATACAGTGTTCATCAGATGCATGAACACTGCCGGGGCATTGGTCAGCCCGAAAGACATAATCAGAAACTCATAGTGACCATATCTAGTCCTGAAGGCCGTCTTAAGAATGTCTGAACCCTTGATCTTCAACTGGTGATAGCCCGAACGGAGATCAATCTTAGAAAACACCCTCGCTCCCTGAAGCTGGTCAAATAAATCATCGATGCGAGGCAGGGGATACTTGTTCTTCACTATTACTTTGTTCAACTGCCTGCAATCAATGCACATTCTCATTGTGCCATCTTTCTTCTTCACAAATAACACAGGTGCACCCCACGGTGACACACTAGGCCGAATAAACCCTTTTTCTAGGAGTTCCTGAAGCTAATCTTTCAATTCTTTTAACTCCGCTGGTTCCATGTGATATGGCAGAATGGAAATGGGCTTGGTGCCCGGCACCAGGTCAATACCAAAATCAATGTCCCTGTCCGGTGGCATACCCGGCAGGTCTGTAGGAAATACATCAGGTAAATGCCTCACAACGGGAACAAAATCTATACTGGGAGCCTCAGCTCCAACATCACGCACGAAGGCCAAATATGACGGACAACCCTTCCCAACCATACGCTGGGCTTTCAAGAAAGATATAACCCTACTAGGGACATAATCAGTCATACCACGCCACTTGATCCTCGGAACACCCGGCATAGCCAAAGTGACTGTCTTTGCATGACAGTCTAGAATAGCATGACACGGAGATAACCAGTCCATGCCCAGAATAACATCAAAGTCTACCATGCTCAAAAGCAATAAATCAACTCGGGTCTCCAGACCCCCAATAGTAATAAGATAGGACCGATACAGATGGTCCACAACAATGGTATCACCCACCGGGGTAGATACGTGCACAGGTAAAGTAAGACACCCTCGGATCGTACCCAAATGATGAGAAAAATATGATGACACATAAGAATAGGTAGAACCGGGATCAAATAAGACAGAGGCATCTCTGTGGCAGACTGAAATAATACCTGTGATAACAGTATCTGATGCAAGGGCATCTGTCCTACCTAGAATAGCATAAAATCTAGCCTGGCCGCCGCTGCCTGATCGGCCTCCGCCCCTAGGGTAACCCCTGGCTGCCTGGACTCCGCCCCTCTCTGACTGGGCTGGTGCTGAAGAAACCGGAGCAGAAGACGAGGGTTGATCCCTCTGCTGAGACTGACTACCACGACGTCGAGGACACTACCTCCTCATATGGCCAAACTCGCCACACTCGAAGCAAATACCAGATGCTGGAGGAGGGGGCTGAAGGGAACCCCTCGCACCAGAATAACTAGCCGATGCGCTCTGCGTAGAAGAACCCTGAGCTGAAGGGGCATCTGATGAGCTCTGAGCTGGGAGGGCACTAAGTGAAGACTGGCCTTGCAGGAACCCCTGATGACCATGGCCTGAAGATGCCTCATGATACTCGGGACGAGCCGACTAATGAGGCCTGAAAGAACAACCTCTGCTCTGCTGACCCTGGCTCCTAGACGGAGCACCACTGAAGCTACCCGATCCACGAGGCCTCTTGGCCTCCCTCTTCTCTCTCTCCTGACGGCGAGCCGTCTCAATATCATGAGCAATATCCACTGCATCCTCAAAGGTATGACTCAGAATCCTCTCTCGGGTAATCAAAATACGGACGGGATAAATAAGTCCGTCCACAAACCTCCTAATCCTCTCCCGATCAGTCGGGACCATCCATGGAGCATAACGAGCCAACTCCAAAAATATCACCTCATACTGTGACACAATCATATCACCCTGACGAAGCCATTCAAACTGTCTTCGCAGCTCCTCCCTCTAAGACTGCGGTACCCACTTCTCCAGGAAGAGAGTGGAGAACTCCTGCCATGACAAAGGCACTGTACACACTGGCCTACGCCATTCATATGCCTCCCACCAAGTGAAGGCTGCTCCAGAAAACTAAAAAGTAGTAAATGATACTCCGCTCGCCTCCAAGATCCCTGCTGTCCGAAGCATACGTCGACACTTGTCGAGAAAACCCTAGGCATCCTCGCCCAAAACACCACTAAAAGTAGGAGGCGAGAGCCTACTAAACCTCTCAAGACGACGCTGCTCATCATCTGGCATAGCTGGAATCACATCATCTTGAACCGGTGCAACCGGCTGAACTGGGGCAACCTGCTGAACTGGTGGTGCCTCTGGTGTCTGCAAACCCTGCACTAGCTGCTCAGGCGTGCGAGCAGCGGGGGTCTGATTACCTCCCCCGGCCTGCGAAGTAGCTGCTGCAGTAATGGCTGAGACTGCCTGAGCCAGACCAATGCAAACTGATAGAATCTGAGCTAGGGCCTCCAGAAGACCCGGAATCACAATAGGCACAGCTGGTGCCTGAACAGGTGCTACTGGACCCTCTACAGCTAGAGCCTGATCCTGAGCCAGGGCAACTGGTGGGTCAACAGGTGCTGCCCCCTCGGCTCTGCCTTGACCACGACCTCGACCACGACCGCATCCCCGGCCTCTGGTAGCCTCAGTAGGTGGTACAGGTGGTCGTCCACCATGTCCGGTAGCACGGGTTCTTACCATCTGCGGGAGAATAGGATAACAGAATTTAGTTCTCAGATCAACAAAGTCGCATGATAAGAATTCCAAGAATATGAAGTTTCCTAAAGGTTCTGCAGCCTCCCGAGGATAAGTACAGACGTCTCCGTATCGATCCGCGAGACTATACTAAACCGGCTCATGACTCGGGAGACCAAGTAACCTAGGCTCTGATACCAACTTTTCACGACCCCAACCCGGTCATGATGGCGCCCAGCACACTACTAGGCAAGCCCGACCATTTATAACAATAACCCCATTAATTAAACCGATGAAGATAAATGCCATTTAAGTCAAGGCCTAAAATACCGATAATAATGCGAAATAAAAATCTAACAAATACCAATACAACCCAACATGGACCCAGTGTCACGGATATGAGCCTCTAAAATACAGAGTAACATCCTACTACAAAGTCAGTCTAAAAGCTGATAATGCAGAAATAAAAGGATTGGGATAGAAGGGAGAATCAACGGATGCGAACGCCCTGCAGCTACCTCAAATACTCCCGAAACAAGAACTCTGGAAAGCTGGTCAAAGCTCACTCAGCCTGTGAATGCCCTGGATCTGCACACAAGGTGCATGGAGTAAAGTGAGTACTCCGACCCAGTGAGTAATAAACATAACTACAGTCTGAAAGTAAGAAAATGCAGAAAACGCACAAAGTAATCTATATCTAGCAGTTTAGATCAATATCAGTGAAACGGTAACCAACAAGTAATATAGTCAAGGAATAATGATGAAAAGATGCAACACAGATAACGGTACACTCTAGTACCCACTGCGACGTGCAGCCCGCTCCACTTATTTAACATCGACGACGCTCATGGGGGTGTATACAGACTCCGAAGGGGCTCCTACAGCCCAAGCGCAATATCAGCCATATCGTGGCATCCAACAGGCTCTCGGCCTCAATATTAATATATATCATCGCTGCGGCGTGCAGCCCGATCCATATCAAAGGGAAACATCCTCACTATCGGGTCTCCGACCCATCTGAGTCAAATAAGTTCACAGCCAATCGGGCATGACATACTATAGGGATCTCAATCCTCATATCCTTTTTCCATTTAATATTCCTATGTAAACACAGTTATTATATTGTTTTTAACAGTTGAAAGCATGACTGAGAGTATATGTTATGCACACAAGTGAGGAAAAACACATAAGGATCCCCTAAGGATTCTACAGGTCGGCACAAGGCCCCAAACACGGCAATAAGCCCAATTCACAGTGATAAAGTATGCATCTCAATCGCCAATCTAATAGAAATTTAACACTCGGGATGGACCAAGTCACAATCCCCAATAGTAAATGACCCCGCACTCATCGTGGAATGCGTGTCATGCCTCTATATAGCGTTACAATGTGAAAGTTCGGGGTTTCAAACCCTCAGAGCAGCATTTACATCAATTACTCACCTCTAGCCGGCCAAAGACTAGCTCGCAATGCCCTTTCCTCTCGAATCGACCTCCTCTCGCGTCGAATCTGGCCAAAACAACAACGAATACATTACAATAGGCTAAGGGGATATAACCCAATCGAAAAGACTCGAAAATATCGAAAATCACGAAATTTGCAAAACCCGAGCCCCATGCCCACTTCTCGAAATCTAGAAAATTTTACATCACTACGATCCTTATCTCGCCACGAGTCTATGCATATCAAGTTCACAAGAATCGGAGTCCATTTGACCCCTCAAATCACAAGTTTAAACTCTTTTAAGTTTCAAGCCCTAACCTCCATTTTTAACCTTTAATTCCTTGGGTTTTCAGTGTTAATCCATGTTTATACACCATAATATCATAACTTAAGTCCAAGAATACATACCTGATGATAGCCCTTGAAACCCTCTTCAAATATCGCCCAAAACCCTCTTAGTCCGAAGTCCAAAATGTTTGCTCTTTCAAAATTCGCGAAGAAGACTTAATTTAATATCTGCCCAGGCCTTTTCGCTTCTGCGGCCCAAAATGCCGCTTCTGCGGTTCTTCCACAGCTTCTGTGATTTTTCCTCAAGTCACCCAGACCGCTTCTGCGGTCCAAAACCGCACCTACGATGACCGATTTTGCGGAAACCCTTCCGCTTCTGCGGAATTGCCAAGGCCTCCTAAAACCGCTTCTGCGATCTACCCCATCGTATCTGCGGAATCGCTTCTGCGGTCCCTTTTCTGCAGATGTGGAAATACCAGAAACTAGCTGTCATAATTCATGCAACAACTCCAAAACTCTCCGTTTAACCACCCGAACTCACCCCGAGGCCCCCGAGACCTCAACCAAAAGCATAGATTTGATCTATTACCTTATTCAAACTTGCTAGAATCATCAAATCACTATTGTTAAAACCGCTCGAATCATCAAATCCTAAAACCGCTTCTGCGATCTACCGTACCGCATCTGCGGAACCGCTTCTGCGGTCCCTTTTCCGCAGATGTGGAAATACCAGAAACCAGCAGTCATAATTCATGCAACAACTCTAAAACTCTCCGTTTAACCACCCGAACTCACCCCGAGGCCCATGGGACCTCAACCAAAAGCATAGATATGATCTATTACCTTATTCAAACTTGCTCGAATCATCAAATCACTATTGTTAACATCAAAATCATCAAATTCCACCAAATCAAGCCTAAGTTTCTCCAATTCTTCCGAAACTCACATTCGATCAAAAACCCGACCTAACCACCTCCGATTCAACTGAAATTTTGCACACATATCACAAATCACCTAACGAAGCTACTGCAACTCTCTAAATTCCATTCCGACCCTTGGATCAAAATCTCACCTATCAACCGGATATCGCCAAAATGCTAACTTTGCCAATTCAAGCCTAATTCTACACCGAACCTCCAAAATTACTTCCGATTGCGCTCCTAAGCCTCAAATCATCCCCCGAAACTAACCAAATCATCTGAAATTACATCTAAGCCCTCTAAATCATAAGTCAACTTCCGGTTGACTTTTCCAAACCAACCTCCCCTTAAAGAGACTAATTGCCCATTTTCCTACCAAATCCAATCCAAATCAACTCAAAGTCATCCAACACACATAATAAATCATGAAGAAGCAATAAACGGAAAAAACGGGAGGGAAAAACATGACACATCGGGTCGGGTCGTCACAATTCTTTTTAAATTATTAGTTGTTTGTTTACACATTGTTCATTAGATTAATCAAAGCATGCTAATACTTCATTTCAATTTTGCATAGGTTTAGCCTAACTAGGGTTTTTGGTGAATCATTTATTCTGTCTTTGTTTCCATTTCTCTTGTTTAACTGCTCCTCTCCTGTATTTTGTAATTAGATTTCCATATTTTAATTCATAAACTGAGTAGTTTAACTTCTAAGATTTCTTTGTGGTTTTTCCTGATAATTTTGGTTTGGTTACTGTGTAGATTCATTTAGCCGTTTAAGTCTAGTTTTGTTTAGGTTTAATTGGATAAAACAATTTTATTTACTGATTAGGTTAGTCTTAGTTTAAATTGCATCATTTTCAATTTTATTTGCCATTTTGATTTGCATTCTGATCCTTTCCAGTCTTATCTTTGTTTGTCTCAATTTGTAAATTAGTAGAAACTTCTTGGGGTCTAATTGAATAAAAGGAAACTTAAGGGGTCATAAAGGGAGGGGGTGAATAATTCTGAAATAGAATAAAATCCATGTTGGAATGGTCTAAAATAGGAGGCATCTAGCCTCATTTGGTTAGTACAAAGTACTGAAACCAATGAGGGACAACCAACTGTCCAATTCTGTTAGAATATGCCTTTTGTGGCTGATGGAATAATTCCTTTTTATTCTTTCAGCACATGGCATCTTTTGTACTTATATATGATACCTTTTCTTCACTCACACATAGATTTAGATTTTATAACCCTAAGAATACACATTCATCAGCATTTTCTGCAACCAAAAGCACTGAAAATTAAAGAGAAAAACTCCCTGAAACCTTTTTCCTGAAAACTTCAGTTTTTCTGATTAAGCTCCTAGGCTAATTTTCTGGCACTCTGATTTTTGGAACATTGAGTTTTGATTCTGGTTTTCTTGGTGGGTTTTACACTGTTGCTGCTTGGCATTTTGCTGGCTGCTCTTTCCTTAAGGTTTTGGTAAAGCATTTCATTCGTTTACTGCTTGTTTCTTGCTGCTGCAAGGTATTAATCTCACTTTCCCTCATGTACTGCTTGTTTTGAGATAATATAGTATCAGCAAGTTTTCAAGATATGTGCAATGAATGAGTTTCCATGTGATATTGACTTATCTGGCATAAAATGTAGTAGATTTTATTGTTTGAACATGGAAATGCACTAACATGACTCCTTTGTTTGGCTTACTAGTGTTTAAAATTCCTTTAAAATATGTCTAAAGATTTTTTAGGCAAGACCTTATACTAAAAATATGAATTCCGATGGCCGAGGTATTTTTCCTTCTTTGTTTCTGTTGTTGTAATTAAAAATGCACCAACAAATAGATTTCTACAAATACTGAATTGTGTACTTTATTCTTGTTGCTTTGTATGTAAGTGGCAATATGGTAAAGAAATTTTAGAGTATGGAATTCGAGGCTTGGCTCTTGCTGAAATTCTTGCAAGCTGAAGTTGGTTCGAGGGATCGTTGGTAATCGCCGAAGACTTAGAATTAGGAAAATGTTACTTTTTTTTATTTTTAAACTTTTCTTTTCTTGTTTTTCTTTAGACACATAGTTGCACTTAGGAGCATGTTGTAATATATGGACTGTCAATAGTAAAATGGACTGCTGGAACATTAATTTTAAATTCGTATTATGTTTGACTATTAGCTCAAGGTCATAACCTGATGGTTTGCTTTGTGATAAGCATATTTCTGCAGAATTGTTCGAATACAAGTTGGGCCAGACTTACAACAAGGCCCCATATGGGAATCACTTGAGCAAGTCTAGGCCCAGGCGAATGAGCCTGGGCATTAAACCCAACAGTTTGACCTTTAATTATAAGTTTCTCCTGTGAATAACAGTATAAATGCACATTTTTATTATGTCTTGCAAATCATGCATATTTCACTCTCAAAAACTAAAATTGTGTTACGATTTTCCTTGCAAAAATAAATAAATTTAATTTATGGTTTTTGACCGATGTGTATATCATGCAAATCTTGTTTAGCTTAAACATAGAGGTAGATAGGCCCAGCCAATATATAACCACAACTGGGTCCCCTAATATAAGGCCAATATGGGCTAGCCTTGGTTAAAATTGGACTCAGCAAGAGCCTTTGAGTCTCTTCACTTCTGGGCTAAATTCTCAGCCCAGTGCAACTTTAATGATGATTGAACCTTGACCAAATGATCCATTGGCCACTGCTAGCCTGATTTCTCGCCAAAAAAATAAATAATTAAAGGCCCAATGCTTAAACCTCTAAGCATTTAATTAATAGCTTTTATTGAATCTCAAATTAGGTTTAAATAGGGGCATCCTTAATTTGATTTAGTTAAATACAATCATTTTAAAATAAATTGAGGTGTGCCATACATAAAACTAATCCATAACCTATGGCCCTCATATTAATATTAACTTAGTATATAAAAAAAACCTTTTTAAACACTCGTAGTTTGCTTTAGGCATATTTATAAAAAAATTATCATAGCTACGGGTATGGTTCCCGTGACGTAGTTGTGATACCTAATTTCCAAATCTGGAGATACATTTATGTGACCCAGCCACAACAACTAATAATGTTAATAAAGTAAACATATTGTAGATCGTGGGTACGGTTCCCGTGACATGATTCTCAATATATACCAAACAAATAAGTGTACGACAATCGTAACTTGTTCCAGAATAATTCTATAAATAATTAAAAGCGGTTATAAAGTTAAGAATGCACAATAGGTTTAAAACATGTAGTAAATCAGATAATAGGCTAATTATTAATAATTTAAGCGACCGTGCTAGAACCACAGAATCCGGGAATGCCTAACTGTTGGCCCAAGTAAAGGTTAGGTTTGAAGACTGACAAAGGAACTCATGATGAACCAGGTCCATCCCTCAGGTGCATAAAAATGGGCAGATTCAAGCATGCGGGTTTCACGTGAAGGAGATAAGCTTAACTTGGTATATTTAATATCTCCAGATCAAAAAGGTTGCATAATTGATAAGGAGTCCAAGATAGGGAAGGAGTTAGAAGTTGAAATCAACTAGAACTCTTCC